>JAJIBD010021226.1:212500-351618 GCA_021461705.1 Cryptotis parvus
GACCTCATTCGGAATGGATTGAGGCTCTTCATGTTCCTGGAGCAAGCAGATGCCATTGGGCTCTACTAGCATGAGACAGGACATAGGGAGATGTTACTGGGGCCCGCTCGAGCAAATCGATGATGAATGGGAAGACAGTGATACAGTGATACCTGTTCATACACTCTTCTAACCTGAATATTCTTTTCAAGGAGAAATAAACATTTACCTTTGTGTTAGAATGCTCCTTCCATCTCAGCTACTGCAAACTAAGAAGTGACATGGGTAATGCCAAATCATTAATTAGGTTAGGTGTTTTTTTTTCTCTCAGTTCTCCTTACCTTTGTAGTGATCTTGCAAGATACAGTTAGTATGAAAGGTAGATTGACCCTCCACATCAGCCACTCTTTCCTATTGAGTCCAGATATTGCCACGGAGTCCTTAACACAGTGACGGTACCTTTAATCAGTGGGATCAGCCCAACACCGCTACTGTCATTTGTATTTTGGCCGTTAAAACAAAGTTTGATTAGCAGTACAGTTGGCATGAGTTCAGTCTACAAAGTAATACAAACATGGGCAAGAATACTACAGCTTCTATCTTGTTCCCACCATTGGTTTAGTAACTCAGACTTGCTTAGAACCCTGCTGCTTCAAGATCTGGGATAAGACAGCATGCAGCTGAGACCTCACAGTATCCTGGAAAAGTTAAAGCTTCATTTACAACCTGAAAACTCAACCCCTAATTTTGCCCGTTTGCAAATTTGTGTGTGGTAGATTTCTCTACGCCTGTTACACATGTTAATAAAAAGAGAACAAGAAAAGGCAGGAGAGGTTGCTATTTAGGGTTATTGTGGTCTGAAAGGCATCTGAGATTATTCTGTCCTTGGAGTACAGGGAAGGAGCATATTTTTCCTTTAAATTTAATTCGACCACACAATTTTAGTTAAAAATGTATAATTTTCTTGATGTGTCCTGTGTCATCTTAGGTGCCTTTCTAATAAAGAGTAGTTTTTCCTCTATTAGCAAACAATTCACAGGTGAAAATTTCAGTAGAAAGTTAGATTGCAAGCTTTTCTGTCTTAACTGAGTCATTTTTTTTTTCAGCCAATTAACAGTTGCTCATGTGCAGTGTTCTCTTGTCCTCCTAAAAATATATGGGTGTGGGGGGGGAAAGATTCCTTTTAACACTCTTAATTTTCTTTTGGACCTATTGACTGCATTTTTCATTGTTGAAAAATGAACGATTTCTACGATTCCTTTCCATTCCAAATAACAGAAAGGAATAGAAGGGAGTGCTTGATTCCTGATTATCTCCATCCCATAGAAACAGGGTAATGGCAGCTAATTTGCAAAATCACAGATGGTTTACATAACAACTTGTCCATAAACTTAAGATTTCAGAGAAAGCATCCAGAATTGTGAAGAAAGGTGGACCTCATTCCAGTGTACTGTGTTGCCTAGCTCCATGAAAGTTGTTTTCGAGCCTTTTTAACTTCCTCTTTAGGAAGTAAATAAGGTTGGGTTAGGTTATGTCTTATGCTCCTCGCAGATCTAGGGTCTGTGAATTTGTTGCTGAGACAGGGGCATCAGAGGGAAAAAAAGAGGTTGTTTTGATTGAAGGTATTTGCCTACAGCATTAGGAAGGATATACAGAGCTCTGATCCTGGATAATGGAAAAGTTTAGTGGGACAGAGTACTTTTCTTGGGAGTCTGTAGCCAACCAGATTTCTTTAGGAACAGATCATAGTGAGAGTTGACCGCTTGGAATCAGTGTATGAATTCTCTGTTATATTGAAATTCATATACGCAGTCTTTGAGTTGTTATTAGGTAATTAGATGGTCTTTCTCCTTCTGGACTGGCAGAATCAGCAAAGTGAGTCTGATGGGTGGAGGTTGCCAGCATGGTTGACTTGAGGGTTGCTAAAGACTTTCCTCCTTCAGTCTTTCTTGGTCTTGTCTGAAAGTGTCTGTTTACGGGGGTGGTGTTTGGGGATTGAAAATATGTTCTGGAAAGAATGACACATGGGGGCCGGAGCGATAGCCCAGCGGGTAGGGCGTTTGCCTTGCACGCGGCCGGCCTGTGCTGGCCCGGGTTCGATCCCGGCATCCCATATGGTCCCTCGAGCACCGCCAGGAGTAATTCCTGAGTGCAGAGCCAGGAGTAACCCCTGAGCATTGCCGGGTGTGACCCAAAAAAAGCAAAAAAAAAAAAAAAAGAATGACACATGAAAGAGGTAAAAATGGATGACAGTCTATCCATTGTATGGTTACAGGATTGTATGGTTAGTGAATTAGAGTTAATAAGGAATAATATCTCGATTTGAGGAAATATCTTGGAGCCTATGTTTGCAAGTTCATAAGTCAGTACCTGTAGCATTTAGTAGCTACTCAAGAGTGCCTTCCCCAGATGTCCCCATTAAATGTTGATCCGTCTTTCCAACCATGCCAACATCAGAGTTATGCTTGTTATGGGTACTACTTGGCTTGCCCATTGATGGGAGTATTTGGTGGTTTAAATGAAATGCAGATTATGTAAAAATAAATTATTTTCAATAAGGTCAAGGAAGTGAAGGCTATAAATAAAATATACATTCACAAACAGACAAATGCCATTAGAAAATCTAGCTCAGTTCATGCCAACCTGTTACTGTCTAAATTGCCTTCTTTCTTCCTGGCTAACAATTAATTTTTGCTTGTATATTTGGAGGCGGGAGAAGGGTAATAGCTTAGTGCATAATAATTTTATTTTAGTACTTTGATTAAAGAGACTAAATAACTTAGACCTTGGATAGCCATAAGTACTAAAGCCTTATCCATGGAGTTTAATTCCTATGAGAAAATCATTTTCATACTTTCGGATAAATTTAGAATTGAGCTACAGTTGAATCAGCCGGTCTGGCTGCCTGAATACCCCTGGGAGTGACACCCTCATCCTACTGCACACTGCTTAGGTGTCCGCCAAGGCCTCCCCGCAAAAAATTGAAATACAGTTATGGGATGATTTATGCCCAGCAATTTCCAACTGCCCCTCTTATTTTGCCATCTTTTCTGTTCATTTTCTTTTCACTTGTATCACTTGTCTTCCCGTTGTTCATCAATTTGCTTGAGTGGGCACCAGTAACATCTCCATATGGCCTGTCACATGCTAGTGTAGCCCAAGGGCATCTGCTCGCTCCAGGAACATAAAGAGCCTCAGACCATTCCATTAGGTCATGGGAATAAGGTCTATAATTGTTACTGGTATTTGGCTTATCAAATACGACACGGGTAGCTTGCCAGGCTCTGGCGTAGTTTCTTTACAAATTTATTATTTTTATTTGGGGGGCCACTCCTGGATCTGTACTCAGGAATCACTCATTGTTGGGCTCAGGAGACCACACATGGTGCCAGGGATTAAACCGTGGTCAGGCGTGTGCAAGACAAGTGCCTTACCCAGTGTACTATCTCCATAGCTCCTTGCTTTTTTTAAAAATCTACGTGAACAACTTTCTTCCCCATTTAAATACTTCCTTTAAATCTTCAAAAACAATGCGAAAGCTTGGAAACATTTTCTCTTAGGAAAGTGTGTTGAGCTCAGGGACATTTGCATGTGTGCTATTTGCCCCTCCTCCATTTCCGCTATAATACCCATATTCCAATGACATTCCCACATCTTTATTCCATGCCTCGCCCAACCTCCATCCTGCATCTATCTTGCTGCCTTACCCACTTCAATTGCAGGAAATCATGTGCCTCTTTAAAAAAGTGTTTCATATTCCTCTCCTGGTACGTCTCTCAAAGGATAGTGTGATAGGGTAATCTTGTTTACACTTAGTTACTTTAATGGTTTGAAGTTAGCCACCTTAATATGGATGCTTTGTTCAGCATTTATAAATCATTTTTTGCATTTCTAACAGGACCAGGATCAATCAGTAAGGTGCCGATATAGATGTATTGCCAGTCAAAAAGTTTTAAGCTGTAGAATTACTATTTATAAATAAAACACCATTCAGAACTGAAGTAAATGTGAGCTACACATGTTGCCTATTTTGATTGATTTGTCTATGCAAACCGGACTCTGCTGAACCACCCCTGTGTGAGGCTCACAACTTCTTAGGGCACTATGGGAACCATTGCACTTTTGAGTTGCACTTGTGAGTAACTCTCTTCAATCCATCTCTTAGAGATTTGCTCCTTTAATGATAAAAAAAATTAGAAAATTTGTTTCATGAATCCATAAATAAAAAGGTTTTTCTAATCTACTTAGGAGCTTATATTCATTCTAGAAAAATGTGGGAAATGTTTTAGTACACACACATTTCTGCACCCCACATTCCTCTAGTGGTTCTTGGACTGAAGTAGGAAAAGAATGTTGATTTTCACTAATCTCTTCTTGAAATTTCACATTTTTTTCAGTATACTTGAATATGATTCAATGAGTCACAGTGATGTTAGCAATACGTAGGAATTTCTTACCAATAAAAAGCACAAGTATTTTATATCACATTAAGTTGTTTCAGCTCTCTTTATAAAAGTGTTTTTGCTTATCACTAAAAATTACAGTAGTTGCTAGATTTCTTGGTAGATCTTATTAGGTGTGTTCATAAAGAGATACGCTTCTGTGCCCGAAATTTGGGGGAATACCTGTCTTTCAGTATAATTGTTTTCTTCATGATCTTAAATGTATTGCTTTGGGCACATGGAAACTGTTTTCTCAAAGGGCATTAGCCACAGCCATCACCAGACTGCCAGAAGTATCCATAGTACCAGTGAACTGAGATTAATAATTGAACTAATTTGGGGTATAGGGAAAAACTGTTATTAAGAATATACATATTAACATAGTGACTCAAGAATTTCTAGATTTGGGGAACAGTCCTTGTTATCTGATTAGTTTTTAGAATGTTTATTTTTCAAGTAACATTTACCCTGGCCTGTATCAGCAAGGTTTATGATCTTTACATTAACATTTTTAAATTTTTTAAATTTTTTAAACCTTGTTTTTAATTGAATCACTGTCTGATGTACAGTTATAAAGTAGTTCGTGATTGGGGTTCAGGCATAAAATGTCCCAGCGCCTATCCCTTCACGCCCACCATCAGTATCCCCAGTTTCCTTCCTGCTCCTCCTAAAATAACATTGGAAGGGACAAGAAAAACCTGTATTAAAGTCAACCTTTGCTCCATTTTGATGCCATATAAATGCAAGACTTTCTTAGGGTGTCTTTGTCCTAGACCAGAAACTTTTGCTAGTTAAATTACATTTTTTTTTAAAGGGGGTGTCGGAGCAATAATTCAGCTGGGAAGCATTTGCCTTGCATGTGACAATCCCACATGGTTCCCGAGCACCGCCAGGAGTAATTCCTGAGTGCAGAGCCAGGAAAAACCCCTGAGCATTGCCAGGTGTCACCCCAAAAAGCAAAATAATAATAGTAATAATAATAATAAAATTAAAAAATACAGAGATCACCTCCAGTGGTGCTGAAATTAAACCCAAGACCTGAAACATGTTAAATGCCCCATGGACCATTTGTGCCATTTTCCTCATTCCTTGAACTAACACCTTTATTGTCAAATAGCACTAGAATCTTGAAAAAAAAAACTATAAAACCTAAGGTGTAGGGACAGCAGTAGTGCAACTGGCAGGGCACTTGCATGTGATGGACCCGAGTTCAGTCCTCAGCATCCATATGGTCCCCTGAGACCCTTAGGAGTGATTCTGAGTGCAGCTTCACCAAGTGTAGCCCCTAAAACACAACCAAAGTAAAAATCCAGAAGCTTGTGAGTTGATTTGTTCTTTCCCTGGGCAGAAACACCTTATATCTGCTTCTTCTAACCTACACAAGAGCGGCACTTGCAGGAGCTGAGCTAGATTCTAGCGGGTAGGATATTTGCCTTGCTGCAGCCGACCCATGTTCAATCCCCAACATCCCAATATTGTCCCTCAAGCACCACCAGCAGTAATTCCTGGGCATCACCGCATGTGACCCAAAAAGCCAAGAAAAAAAAAAAAGACTGTCACTTGCTTATTTGTGGAATGATGGGATAATCTAGAACCAAATTTCATTTGCTTATAGACCTCATTCCCATGACCTGAAAGTATGGTTTGAGGCTCTTTGTGTTTCTGGAGTGAGCAGATGCCTTTGGGCTACACTTGCTTGTGACAGGACATTTGAAGATGTTACTGGTGCCCACTCGAGCAAATCAATAAACAATGGGAAGACAAGGGATACAAATGAAGTGATACTCTGCCCTTACAAAACCCAGCAGATTATAGGCAGGAAGCGTGGAACTCCTGTTCAGAGAAAGGTAAAGTAGAGCCCGACTCCACTCTCTCTGACATTCCCTCAACCCCTCTCCTTCCACTCGGTCTCCCTGCACCCCACTGCCTCTGCCTTCTCCCTCCAGGTGCCCTTCCTAAGCTGCTTTCCCAGGAATAAAAGAGGATGAGCAATTATGATGCTGTGCGGAGCAGCTCCTCCCTCTCTCTCCTCCTCCTAGTGAAGGCCTGACCTGGCCATTGTATTGCAACCTTTGAGGCTGCTAGAAATATGTCTGCTTTCTCTCTTTAATGCCTACTTGTGAATTGCAGATTGGAGTCTCTCAATTAAGTCAACTTCTGATTAGTAGGTTTGCATAATGGATAAAATGATGTGGGTTTTGGCCACAATATGGGTGTTACTTTATCAGTGAAATCATAAGCAACTTGGGAGCTCATAATGACCCTGCCTGCTTGATTGTTCCTCTTAGGATATGATTCCCATAACTTTCACAATCCTGAATTGCCTTTCCCTGGTTTTAAAAATTCTTTGTTATCTCTCCTAGGATATCATAGAGGGAAGATTTAAATTTTTTAATTCACCGCCCTAAATATGCATAATGGGGGAACATAGCTCATTTTGGGGGAGCTATCAGCACTGTTTAAAAGTTTTATATAAATCAGTACAAAATGCAGTGGCAAAAATGTATAAAATAATATTTTTTTATAAACAAACAAGTCACTAAAGCAGGAAAATTGTTGCATAAAAACATTTATTTAGAAAGTTCATATTTCTATATAGCTTCTGGTCTTTTATAGGTACATGCAACATTGGTATTCAACATTTTTTTTAGCAATTGTCATTTTTTACTAGAAAAAATACACTATAAATAGTAACTTTAGAAAGTAATGTAAGTTTGCTTCATAAAATTACAGTATAAGACATGACATGTATTTGAGTTGGGGAGAGTGAAGTTGTCCATTTAGGTTCTTAAAACAGAAGAATGTATTTGCCTCCAACAGACGCCTATACTGTCTTTTTAAGGAGCCTTTTTTAACATAGTAAACCGACCTCAAAATTGGACGGTGGGAGCGGGTTTTTAGATACCCATCTGTGTTCATAGCTTACTCTTGGCTCAGGGATCACTCCTGGCAGTGCTCGGGAACCACATGATATGCTGGAGTCGAACCATGTGCAAGACAAGCACTTACCCATATGTATGTACTGTCTCTAGAGCTGACCTCAATTTTAGCCTTACATCTTTGAAATGGAACACCACTCTGAATACTTACTGTAAAATTGTAAAATTTTAAAATTGTAAAATTTTAAAGCCCTGTAAGGGTTGTAAAATTTACTGATAAAGCATAGTGCTTGTAGAAATTACAGAGGTCTGTATGGTTTCTTGTCTTTAGGTGGTCCAAAGTTGGGCTGTTTTTTTGTATCTCTCAGTTCTACAAATTTAACTACCAGTTCAGCGTGTGGAGGAGAATCTTCTTTCCATATATTTGTCCATTCACTGAAGTGAGCCTCGGGGCGTCTCTAGTCCCTTTGGATGAGGGAAAGTGAAGAGTGTGCAGTTCAAAGGGCTGTTTGTGTAGACATATGTTTATGATCAACGTAACTCAGCAGAGGGGTGGAATAGAATACAAAAACTGTCAGCATTAGTTCATGAAAAGAATACTGAATCTGGACTAGAACAGTCGAAATGAAAAGAAGGGTCAAATTTAAAAGGACTTTTAAGAGGATAGAGACAAGATTTCTTGATTGTTTGCTGGAAGGAAGGAAGGGAGGGAGGGAGGGAAGCAGGGAGGGAGGGAGAAAGAAAATGAAAGAGAGAATGAAAGAATGAATCATGTTTTTAATTGAAGCTCTTTATTATTTTTCTTTGTTTTGCTTTGTTGGAATTGACCGGAATTGGCCATGTGCAAGACAGGCATCATGCCTGCTGGACTATCTAGCACCAACATTTTTTTTAAAGCAATGAATAACTGCCATAGATAAGCAAAACAAACAAAAAAAAAAATCAAGCATTGAGAACATAAAAATCCGAAATCCCAATTACCTAGAAATAGCCTTCTTTATATACTTTATATAACCATACTAATAAGTAAACATGTTTATAGATATATATGTTATACATTCATTCTTATGCTATACCTATCTTTTAATTACATTTTGAGGTATATTTAAGGTATATTGAGATATTATAAGAATAATTACCTGAACATTATTAGAGTTAAATATTTGCATATACCTATATTATCTCCTCAGGTAAATTCTCAGATATAAAGGATTAAAAAAGATATTTATGTTGGGGCCAGAGAAAAAGTCTAGTCAAATTGCCTTGCACATTGCTGACTCAGGTTCAATCTCTGGCATCCCTATGGTCTGCCAAACCTGCAGTAGAGATTCCTGAGCAAAGAGCCAGGAATTAACCTTGAGCATCCCTTTGGGTGTGACTCCAAAACAAATTTTAAAGTATTTACATTATAAAGATTAAGCTAAACATTTCTACTTTCAACATTTCTATATTGTGCATAAGAATGTTCATTTTATTTTTTTACCTCCGGTGACTGGGTGGATAGGATGTTATTCAGTAAGTTTAACTGCATGTGAGGAGAACCTGGTTGTGATTAGATTCACATTAGTTGTGGCTGCTAATTTATTTTTATTAACTTCTTATATATTCAGATTCCACTTAGTTGATTTTCTTTGCAATAATCATTGATAAAAAGTAGTATTTGATGACATAGATGTATGTCTCACTTTATTCCTACAATCTTATAAATGGTGGTAAATTATCTCAATTTTGTAGAGAAGCATACTGAGGTCTAGAAAGTTTTAGAAACATAACCAAAGTTTTTGAGCTAGAAATTCAAATTAAAATTGAGGCTGTCTTAACAGCCAGGTTTTAGAAGTACATTACAGAAGAGATGAGCTTATAATAATGAAACTGTAAATGTATGATAAAGAGTTACAGGGGCCAGAGCAATAGTTTTGTGGGTGGGGCATTTGTCTTGCATGCAGCCTACCCAGTTTCAATCCCGGCATCCATATGGTCTCCTGAGCACTGCCAGGAATAATTTCTGAGTGCAGAGCCAAGAGTAACCCCCTGAATATCTACAGGTGTAACCCAAAACAAAGCAAAGAAATATGCAATAGAAGTGTGGTAGGCATAGTGAATTTGAATTTAATTTGAAACTTTTAATTTTCTAAAAATAAACTAGTGTCTGGAGAACATTTAAAAACACGGGTTAAACGGGGCTGGAGCAATACCCCTGAGCATTGCCGGGTGTGACCCAAAAAACAAAAAAAGAAAAAGAAAAAACACAGGTTAGAAAAATTTTAGTGGTAATAATTAAAATATCATGACTGGTCTTTTTAGCAAGTATGAGTATCAGAAACCATCTATTTTAAAAAGCAACATGTTTGGGCACATGTGCATGCATGCGTACACTCATGAAGCGTACACACAACCTTATCTTCTTGAAACCATTTTGTAATAGGACTACTTTTAGAATAGAAAATGTGTGTACTGCTGGTATGTTGGCTCAGTTTTATTTCCCATGTTTTCTTTAATAAGACCAGTGTTAACTTAACAGGAAAAGTTATTGTGCCTGCTGAGATTTTCTTCACTTTACACATAGTAGAAGTTATTAAACTGGGGAGAAAGATTAATGTATTTCTTACTAATTCCATAGAGACCATGTATCTTTATTAATGTTAATGGTGGGGGCCTCTCATTATGTTATAGAATAATCTGCTTTAGCAAAGGTTTTTCTTCTAAGGAACTTCATAAATTTAAAGGTTAATATGTTAGGTAGAGAGCAATATCATAAGATAAGCTTTTTTATTACAGGACATGATAGGATGGCTTTTATTAAATTACATGATGATTTGAATGGAGAAGAAGAAAAAGTACACCACTTCTTGCCCTCAACTTTAATGCCTTTAATCAAATAATGACCTTCTGGAAAATAGTTAATTTTAAGCATTTGGAAAGATCAATACTACTTTGCCACCAAAAAATGGCCTAGACAATGAAGTTTGATGTGTTTAAAGTATCATTTCACCCTTTTAACCTAGTAAATAATTTAAAATGCTTTCAGTATTGCTTTGCCGGCTTTGTTTCTCACTGTTCAGAGTGTCATGATTTTTCTCCTAAAATCATGTTAGAAGTTGTGTGAGACATTCAGGCCTCATACCTAGGCCAGGAATTGTTCCTGCTCACCCCACCCGCCCGGCGGAGGTGTGCATGTGCGTTGGGACCCCCAAGGAAGTCATCTGTTTCTGCAGCTAGTAGTATATATAAAGCTTTTAAAAAAGAAGGAAAACCGAATTTCCTTCTTACCCTTCATCTGAATGATTTAGAAAGCGGTAGTTATTCTGCAGCTTTCCTGTTATCTCTAAACCTTAACGGTAAAGGTGATGGATTCAGTCACTCTGACTTTCAAACCCCCCCTCCCAGCTTATAGAACTTTGATATGAAATTACCCTTGAGTGCAGACAGCTTTGTAAATAAAAAAAAAATTGCCCTCTATTAGCATGTTTGTGGGCAGATTAAAAACTGTCTTCATTAGCATAAGTAACACTTACAGATTCTTTTAAAAGTAGAAAATTATTTGCTGAATGATAAATTGCTAGCTTTATAGTTCGTTGTTGTTGAAAATGTACTCATTCAAAATGCCTGGTGTAGTTTAGTCTATAGTGCTGAATTTTTTTTGTTAGAAGTACTATTTAATGGATTATGTACTTAATCCTTATTCTTACTACTTGCTAAAATGTAATTCATGCTTTCCACTAAAATGTTTGTATCAAATACCTCCCTATTTAGATTGATTTCTTTTAATATCATATATTATTATACTATATGCCCCAGAGATTGGAACAAAATACTCCTGCAAATAACCCATGAAAGAAGAGGGTGAGGGAGAATGAACCCGTACTATAAAGTGTTTTGCTTTTTAGAACTCAAATTACCATTATATTTTTTAAAATGTATTTTCCTTCTTAGTTGCAGCATGAATTACATGTCATTTTCTTTCTCTTTTTATAGCTTTTGGTTTCATAATGTGTGTATGTGTATATATGTACATATATATGTGCATATCTGTATATTGTGGTAAATGATATTTTTCTTGCAGAGAATTCCAGTGTGTCTTTTCTCGTATGAAACTAGTTTTGTTCTGTTCTCATACTTTGTCAGAGACAGTCCTAGGAAGGTTCTCTTCTTATGTGTGAGAGGTTTTATAGGTACAATAAATCCATTCATGAAAGGAGGTTACTTTCTGACTCAATTAAAATCATTGTGTACCCTGCATCCATAAAAGTGTTAGAAGAGGACTGACTTGAATGAACTGTTCTGAAAAGAGTGGAGTGGAAATCAGAGATTGGCTTTGGCTGGAAATTAGCAGCTGAGAGACGAAGGTGCCGGGATTTTTATTTAAATGTAGTACAACAAGATTCTGTCAGTAAAGCAAGTCATTAGAATATTGAGTCTAGAACTGCTAATTTTTCCTTTTAAAATGAGCATACAGTCATGTGTTTCATGGGCCACAATAAATTGCCATTGTGTTGTCACTGAGTTTGTTTTGGTTGCTGCTGTTTTTATCCAGCACTAGCCTGGCAGTCTTTCTGCCTTTTCCCTTTTTCTTTTCTCCCCAATCTTAATGTTTCTTTTATAGCTCCCCAACCAGATTCAGTCAAAAGAATATCATTTATTCCATGCAGTCTTAGGTTTAGCATCTTTTGCACCATTTTCTTGCTTACGTTAGCAAGACATTTGCAGATGGTTCTTGGTTACTATAAAGTACATAACAGTATTTCCTTTGTGGCAGATGGATTTAAGACTTTTAGTTCTCAATAAATGTAGGTTTACAATACATAACTTTACAGGATTTGTGTTGTATATAACAGGTTTGAACATATTATCTCAGAATTCATCTGCATGGCATTTTCAGCTTACTCAGGGTCCATGCCAGTTTTTTTAAGTAATAGGGGAGCGCTGTGATTGATAGCAACAGCTCAAGGCGTGATTTTGAATAGAAACAAAGGGTTTAGAACAGAAGGTGTCAAATTAAACTTTGTCAGTTTGAAAAGTAGTAACATCCTGAAAGTTTTGCTAATTTACTTACATGTGGCTACTGTTTATATTTTGCCCTCTTTATATGCAGTGTAATGTTGCTTGGCAAATTTACTACATTTAAAGTTTAGGTTGTTCCTTGTGCCATTTTAGTTTTCTGAGAACGGATCAGTCTCATTATTTTGAGACTATTATTCTCCTGTCTTTCTTTCAGAATACTATTCTGAATAGTTGTGATCTGATTTAATTTTGAGACTAGCTCCGTGTTCCCACCTCTAGCCTTACAGGGCTTTAAGTCCTGAGGAATGCTCTTAAAAGGTAATTACATTCGCATGCAGCTTGTCGTTTGTCTTCTCTTCCAAATAAGTCTGTATACATTTATTGTTAAAACAAAAAACAGTGTGGTGCTCAGCAAACCTTTTTATTTGGAAAGTACTACAAATATCCTGATGTTTTATTCGCTCTATCACTTATGGAAAAGTGACCTATGTAAAGGTCTTGGGGAATTAGATGGTATTTGACCTCTTTAGTCCCTTTCTGAGGAATATAGATCGGATGCTTGTCACCTGTGACAGTCTCAATCCAATGAATAGTGTTTGAGGTAGGCAAAATATTCCAAGATTTTAAAACAGTAATAGAATTGATGAATTTTATTTTTTACCAGCACGATTTATTTCTCTGATAACAAAAGAAGTAGCATGTCAAAATGTGTTTCCCATTAATTTTTTAAGAGATACGCATATCAAAAAAGCACTTCCCGCCTTCTTGTTTTTTTGGAATATCCTTGTAGAACTAACAGTTCCCAGCTGCACCGTTAAATATTTTCCTAAGAAGCATCTGATTTCAGTCTTTAAAACCGTCATGTCTCTTAAAAGGCTATCAGAAACATGCTTCGAAGTTATAATTCATCAAATTATTTGTAGATAAGGAATTAGAAGTATTATTTAAGGGCAGAGGTTAATAGCAGACTACTGGAAATGTTATGTTAGTCATGGGTAATTAATAAAAATAAAGATCCATCTCATAAGTATAGAGACACAGAAGTGACAATATGAGCAAAATATTTGTTGAATGAGTCAAGACTCTTTTTTCTGAAATATTTGTTCAACCAGCATGAATGTGATTGTTTAGGAATTAGCTATCATTATTAACCATTTTAAAAGAACTAATGATTTTCTTTTCCAAAGAACATCTGTGATCCACATTTTTTTTCACATATATCCAAGTGCTAACTGATCTCTAAATTATTTTTAAAAGTTTTTAAAGGGTTTGTAAAATTACTGGAGTTTTTCTGCTCTTGAGGAAGCTTTGCTTACATGAGTCATTCTTAATTTAACTTTTAGCAATTTTTAGTTACAAGAATTATTTCTGAAAAAGAAAAATCTTAGATGCTGAATGTTTAGCACTTACTGAAATAATACATTACTAGCTAGGTTAAAACATTCTAAGTCTGGGGACTAAGAGATGGCTCGATTCGTGTTTTATCACAAGTTTTGCGTTTTATCCCAGGTAGTCACAGCCAACTGGGTGTGGCTCAAAAACCCTCCAGAATAGTTTTTAACTTTTCTATTACATTAATTTTATGAACTTCTCTAAAAAAGTAAATTAAATTGTACTGATTTACTGTGTCCAGTCATTAGGGGCACAGCTGAAGATATGGACAAGTGGGGAGGAGCAAAAATGGCCTTCAACATAGCTGATAATTAAGTGTACAAAAGATAAAGCTCTAAATTCTGCGCAGATTCAAAAACTCAAGGTGATGTACCAAGAAGTAGCTTTCATGTGGGAAAATAATAAAGAATTTTATGACTTAATCCAGATAGCAAATATTTGCCAGTAGGAACTAGATGTCTTCAGGGTACCATGTGTAAGTAGATATCACATCTTTCTAATACTCAAATATAACTTGTGGTTAATAAGACAGGTCATAACAAGTAGAGCTGAAATATGAATATGATCATACTCTGGAACTAGCTGACAGTTGCCACAATATGACAAGAAGCGTGGTTGATGACATTGTCACCACGATTAGGTTTTATAAACTTAGCTGATATTCTTTCAGGTGAATCTTCAGCCTGGTGCTTGCTCTCTTAGTCATGAATTATGCACTCAGTGGCATTGAATGTGAGTGCTTGACTATCCCTAAGTACATATTTGTGTAATTAAAAAGCCTGTTGAGTAGAAAATCAAAGCTCTCTCCGAAAAATTAGTAGATCTCATAAGGCTTAGGAGCCATAATTGTTGACTGCCTGGCAGGTGGGACTTGGGGAGTGAATGTATCAGTTCTCCATCTTTTCTTTTAAAATCTCTCAAACAGGCCATTTTGGACGTTGTTATCCAGTTTAAATTGTAGATAGAAAGATAATTTTCTTTCTGATGGTTTAGTTTCTGAAGAGAGGGAAAGTCATAACATTCTGTTTTTACCCCAAAGGTAGCATTTGAAAAACAAATCAAAACACTGACCTTGGCTAGTTCTAAAATTCAGATGAAGAAACGATACTGTTTCCCATCCAACGAATTTGCTTGGAATTCTCAGGTAACCCTTTTATTAATCTCTGCTTTAAGGAACTTAACCTAAGATGGAGAATGATTTGGTCCGAGACCTGAAAGGACCGAGGGAGGGCAGAGAAGAGGGAATCAAATAAGAATGTGCTGCAAGGTAAAGTACTGGTAGAAGAAAGGAAGCAAAAAGGATGGGAAAGCTGTCCCTAGTGAATTAAAGGTTGTCCCTTTAGGATAAGGGAACAGACACTTTGTAGCATTGAGCTAGCTTTTCCTTCGCCATCCCAGGGCAGCGAGTCAGTAGGAAATGTCGCGTAGCCATTTGACATCTCCGGGTGAGATAACTCCTAGTCATTTCTCCAAAGAAGAATCTGACTATGAGCTTTAGTGGGGAGCACGGTGGCTGGTTATCTTGGCTGTGGTAGGCTGGAGGGGACATCTTGCCTCTTCCTCTCTACCCCATTGTGAAGTGTGTCTGTCATGGCAGCTAGGACGAAGGTGGTGCTTGGAATATGCCAGGCAGAGCACTCTACTGGGCGCCCAGTTCTCCACAGATACTCTGAGTCTGGCCTCATCTGGCATCAGTGGAGTTCAGGCTTTGACGGGCATTGGGTCTTTTCTACTCTTTTGGCTGACAGATCTTGTATATCACTGCAGGAGAAAAACAGGACACCAGAGTTCCAAAGAATTCTAATCATCATGCCTTAGCAGTGGACAGAGTTCTTTCTTACATTTCACGTATTCTTTCTCTCTCTCTTTCCTACACAAAATCACACATGCGTAATGATTCCTGTGTTTCCTTTATAGAGAGATTCCTTTAGGGGAAAAAATATTCTCACAATCTGTCCTTGCGTTCTTGATGGTGGCTCATCAGACAAGCAGGTTGGACCTACACTAGATGCAAAATCAGCATTGTTTTTCTCTCATATTGAGGCTCCTGGCCCATGGGGCCTGCCCTTGGAGTCTGAAAAATAATAGCAAATCTGGACGTTTATTAGAAACAGAATGTACTTCCTCTGGACCCACAGCTACATTCTCGCAGGTTTAAAAATTCTTAAAGCAGAGGTATTTTAAGATTATAAAAAAAGGAAGTTAACATTACAGGGCATTCCCTTTGGAGATGCTGATGGGAGTGATCCGCCTCCTCAGAGACCTGAGCTAACTGACTATCATGCCCTTGTCTCGAAGGGATGGTTGTGTGAGTTGCTACGCTGGAAAGAAGATCCTTCACCGGAGAACAGAACCCTGTGGGAGAACCTCTCTATGATCCGAAGGTTCCTCAGTCTTCCACAGCCAGAAAGGGATGCCATTTATGAGCAAGAGAGCAACGCGGTGCATCACCATGGTGACAGGCCGCCCCACATCATCCACGTTCCAGCGGATCAGATTCAGGTTTGTTTACCTTGGCCAGTTCAATAGAGCACTGAGTAAACAGGGCTTTAAACTTTGCAGGGAAACTAGCGTTTCTCTTCTTCCAGCCAGTCTAAACACAGGCTTTTTAGCAAGAGATAACAATAACACTGCCATCTTGCTCAGGGGAATAAAAGGAAAATTAACACACTTTTCCCCAACACGTGTATTGTTTCCTTTCCTCTTCTCATCCCCCATCCCCAGGATGAGAAGAGGCAGGAACCCCTTTCACACTTCCTGTTTGGCAAGTTTTTGTTAGAACTAGGTTATTTAGTATGTGAGAATGTAAGGTTGTTTTTTTTAATCAGAATTTTTACAACACCTATTTTAAAAAAATACAGAATACAGTACTGCCCCCAAGGAACAGAATTACTGCTGCTTTGTTGAAGAAGTTTATAGAATCACAGTTTTATTCTTTGGGTTCTGTCCAAAATGAAGAGGGGAGGGAGACCTAAGAATCTCAGGCTGACTCCCCGGCAGTGCCGCTGTCTCCCCGACCCTCACAGAGGAGGGGGGAGGCTTGTCCTTGCCTTTCTTGCCCTTCCTCCCACCACCTTTGGGGATGGAGAGCTTCCAGGCTTTCTCTTTTCTTCTCTTCTTCTTCTTTCTCTTCTCTTCTCTTCTCTTCTCTTCTCTTCTCTTCTCTCTCTTCTCTCTCTCCTTCTCCTCTCCTCTCCTCTCCTCCTCTCCTCTCTCTCTCCTCTCCCTCCTCCTCTCCTCTCCTCCTCCTCTCCTCTCCCTCCCCTCTCCTCCCTCCTCCCCTCCCTCCCCCCCCTCCCCTCCCTCCCTCCTCCCTCCCTCCCCTCCCCTCCCCTCCCTCCCCTCCCTCCCTCCCTCCCCTCCTCTCTCTGTCTCTTTCTCTGTCTCTTTCTCTTTTCTCTTTCTTTCTTTTCTTTTTTGTTTGTTTTAGAGGCCAAAGCTGGCAATGTTTAGGAGTTATTCCAGGCTCTACACTTACCACATACTTTCAGCAGTGTGCAGGGGACCGTATGGATGCCATGGATCGAACTTCATTGGCTGCATGCAAGGCAAGCGCCCAACCTGCTGTGCTGACTCTCTCGCCCCCACCAGGCATTAGCTTACCAGGTCCTGCCTTGCTATTCTTCGGTTAAATGGGCCAATTCCTCTGCCGGGCGGGAGAGAGGCAGATGAGGTGGCCGAAGGCTGCTCTCTTGGTCAGGATTTTCAGAATGTCGAGGACCTGATGTCCATGGTGGTCCTAGACCACTCACCAGCACAGTCTACTTGTCTTGTCATTTATTAGGGTTTTTCTTGATCCACTTACTGGGTAATTCCTTGTGAACTTAGATAGGAAGGTTGTGAGATTAAGACGTTCCCTGGTGCTCCTATGACCTCAGTTACTTGGGAATTGTATTATAATTGAACTCAAGCTGCATAACTTATTTCTGTTACATCTAGGGGGATGTTTTAGCTTTTTCCCTTAAGGGAAAATGCCATTCAATGTCCTCCAGACTACTGAAATAGTCTCCATTGAATCAGCTGCATTATTTCTTGCTCCTGCTGTGGAAAAAATTTTTTTCATCCATATAAATACAGCTGAAAACAATAATAGGGTTATCCATCCACTCAGGAAAAAAAAATCCTTGAGTGTGTATTAAAGAGAAAACAAATTGAAAAAACAGAATCCCTTAGGATATCAGGCACTAAAATAATCGCAAAAGCCTGAAAAACTTACTGTTTAGCAAAACAAAAAAGAGAAAGATATATGTTAATAATAAAAATAGTACTTGTTTGAAAATGTAAATTGTTTTTAATAAAATTGCTTCTTAGGGGGATAAAGGAAAAAAGCTTAGACACAGTATAAACGATCTAATATTTTTGCTGCACTCAGGTTGATTCGCTCCGTGGATAAGAATTATGGATCTAGCCCATACCGTTTGCATGTGTCATACATTTGTTATGTCTAATTGTATATGGAAATTATAGTACATATGCAGATACTAATTATGAAAAAGTGTCTGTATACACTGAATTTAAATCCTAATCATATCGGAGTTTATTATAGACAAAACAATTCGCTAGCCGATGCGTGGAGGATTGAACCTCCCTTTTTCAGTAAGGAAAAAACCTGCAGTGTCAGCCTAGTGCAATTTGGTAGGAAATTATGTATATATTTAATTGGCACTGTCTGATAGGAATTCACAAACAAGGCTCTCGTTCTCTGGTCTTCTCCGGGGTAATGATGAAGAAGAGTGGGCGCTTGGCCCTTTCACTTGGAAATTAAACTTGACTTTACTCTTCTTGCCCCTCCCTGTTTTGCCATCCCATGGAACCAGGCCCCCAAAAAATAGTCCATTTCTTTCTCTTTGGGTCTGCATCTCACCGCTCAAAAATGCCTTTGAAATCCTTACTTCCGCAGTCTTCCTTTATATCTTTGTTAATTATTTACATCATCATTTGTTCTGCGGCCTTCTCTGCCTTTGATGCTTATCATTCTGAGAAGTTCATAGCTCACACTTTCAGAGTGTTTGCACTTCCTTGAGAAAATTGGGGTTGGGGGTGGGCTTTGGGGTGGGGTGGGGAGGCGGGCAGCCCCCTCCACACTCCAAAAGCCCCTTGAATCCCACCCATCCATCTTCTCCCTTTTCACTTAGAAATTCCCTGGGTGAAATGCCCAGGCTGGGATGTATTTCCACCCCCACCAATCCTGTGGCGGATCCCAAAAGCACATGCCGCTGCCTCCTCCTCCTCCTCCTCTCCTCCTCTCCTCCTCCTCCTCCTCCTCCTCCTCTCCTCCTTCTTCCTCTCTCCTCCCTCTTCCTCCTTCCTCCTCTCTCCTTCTTCCTCCCTTCTCCCTCCCTTCCTCCTCTTCCTCCTCCTCTTCCTCCCTTCCTCCTCCCTTCCTCCTCCTCCCTCCTCTTCCTTCTCCTCCTTCCTTCCTCCTCCTTCTTCCTCTCTCTTCCTCCTCCTCCTCCCTTCCTCCTCTCTTCCTCCTCCTTCCTTCTCCCTTTCTCCTTCCTCCTCCTCCTTTGGGCTGACCATCTGCTGTTCCTTCCCCGCAGCAGCCCCGCCTCAGCCGCAGCCGCAACCGCAGCCACAACCCCAGCCACAGCCAGTGCCACTGTCCCCCAGCCCCAGGCGCAGCAGCCGCTGGGGCCCCGCTCCGCACGGCAGCCCACCGTGGCCTCACCTCGCCGAGGCGGGAGGACGAGAGCCGGCAGAAGAGCCGGCCCCACACCAAGATCTCCGTGGAGGCGCTGGGCATCCTGCAGAGTTTCATCCAAGACGTGGGCCTGTACCCGGACGAAGAGGCCATCCAGACTCTGTCCGCCCAACTGACCTCCCCAAGTTCACCATCATCAAGTTCTTCCAGAACCAGCAGTATTATCTCAAGCACCACGGCAAACTGAAGGACAACTCTGGCCTGGAGGTGGACGTGGCCGAGTACAAAGAGGAAGAGCTGCTGAAGGATTTAGAGGAGAGTGTCCAGGGAGAAGGGCGTGAACACGCTCTTCTCGGTGAAGCTGGAGGAGGAGCTGGCGGTGGAAGGGAACACAGACGTTAACGCGGACTTGAAGGACTGAGACTAAAGTCATTCTCATTCAACAGTGCCACTGGTATTTACTAACACAAGGAAAGGGCCACCTAGTATTCGCTCAGAAACCCTTTGTTGTTCATTGTTTGGCCAACGAATCTTCAGAAACTCGCACAAACTAGTAACGTTGGGAAAGGATCGTCCAGACTGCACTATATGTTTTACTCTTTCACAAACTGCTCGGCAGCCCCAGGTGAAGCATCTAGGATTGTTTGGTATTCAGAATTCCAATTTGTGTTCACGGGACAGCAGAGGTCTGTCGCCTGGAAGCATGATACCAGTGATTTTTTTTTTTTCAATTATTTCTGGAGCCTCAAACAAGCATTATAACTTCTGTGATTATTATTTCCTTCCTTTAATTATTTCTGTAACACTCCACACTGATCTTTGGAAACGCGCCCCTTATTTTAAAAGAGAAAAAAAAAGAGTTTGTTACTCTATTGTATGTTACAGAAGAACTCTAGACTGTGGAATGCAGTTTAAAGATGACATATGCCAACAAATGCCTTGTATTATATGGCACTGCCGAATTCAAATTTCTTTTATTTTGGAAATAAAAGTTCACTGTAATTTTTTTCATTCTCATTGTTACATGATTTTTTAAAAAATGAAAAGAAAATGTGAAACACAATTTAGTCTTCATTATTTATTTGTAGATCCTGCAGTTTCATGTTGTAATTAATTTTTTGGAAGTTTCCGTTAAATGTAATATTGCTTCTCTTGTTACCATACTGATTTTTTTTCTATTTATAAATGTATTTTGATGGGCAGTAAAACAAAGTGTCTTAAAAGTTTTAAATAGAGAAAATGTGCTTTACACAGTTGCCTATAAAAGTGCTCTATGTTATCCAAGCAATTCATACTATAAGCTTCACTCTTATTGTCGTATGCAATTTTTACTATCATGCAAATAAGCTTAGGTAAATAAAACTAATAGATCACCTTAGAAAATTATGCAATTAATGTGAAAATAATTGATGTTTGCAATGTGTCTTCCTTTGGTTTACAATCAATTTTAAAGCTACATCTGTATAAAATTTCTGTATAAAGGTGTATTTTTTTCTTTTTTTTATGAGTTCATGGCTATGAAAACACCAGCTATTTTGTTGCAGCTGGCTGTTTTTATAAGTGTATCACAATTTTCTTTATGCAGAAATGTTCTGATTAGGAGTGGTTATTGACTGTAACTACACAATTAAAATTGTTTGTATGGTATGACATGGTAGGGTTTGTCTGCTTATGTGAAGTAACCTTAAAGACTCACAGGATGGCCCTTAGGTACATGCTCATTCATGCTTTCTTGATAATTGACTGATTTTAACAGAGCGATTGAAAAGTCACTTGAAACACTGTATATTTAAATCACAGCCACATGCTTTTTTTTTTTTTTTTTTTTTTTTTGCTTTTTTTTTGGGTCACACCGGCAATGCTCAGGGGTTTCTCCTGGCTCTGCACTCAGGAATTACTCCCTGGCGGTGCTTGGGGGACCATATGGGATGCGGGGATCGAACCAGGACCGGCACAGGCCGGCTGCGTGCAAGGCAAAACGCCCTTCCCGCTGGGCTATCGCCTCCGGCCCCAACATGCTTTTTTTTTAACAGTGAAAATAACCTATTTTGGTTAACAGTTTTACTGATGGTCCCCAGAAACTTTTTTTTTTTGCTTTTTGGGTCACACCGGCAATGCTCAGGGTTTCTCCTGGCTCTGCACTCAGGAATTACTCCTGGCGGTGCTCAGGGGACCATATGGGACACCAGGATCAAACCCGGCCGGCATAGGCCCGCCACGCAAGGAACAACGACCTACCCGCTGGGCTATCGCTCCACCCCCCCCCCCAGAAACTTTTAAAAAGTCTAAGCCTAATCTTTAGCAGTTATGTGCGAAGGCTATTATCATCTGCATTTATTTCACAATCACTTCGATAAAGGTCACATCTTTCTTTAAGCTAATGTATAGTTTTAATGGCCATAAGTAACACAAAACAAGGGGAAATGGACCTGCTGTATAAAAAACTTCCTAAGCAGTGTGTTATTTAAGTTACGAATGGAGCAGAAGTTAGTATTTCTGAGCTCATTTGGTTGTAGATGTATATCATAACCCTTAAGAACTGCATGGCAGGAAATAAGACTAAATCCTGGAATTCAAACACAATCTTCAAAATTCTTGCAACGTAATAATTTTTTATAAAAGGCTGCTAAGAATGTTGGGAGCCTTTGGAGATTATATTTTGTATATTTTCCTTTTCTTTTTAAGGTTTTCTAGATGTTAAGAGGAGTAGCTGGAATCATTAGTAAATGATACTGAAATCACTCTCTGCTGGTCATTTCTCAGGCCATAGGCAGCAACCAACCGCTAGGATTTGCTTCCTTTTTGAGCTTTCCCTAAGAAACTGGATTTGAGACCATTGGAAGATCCACTGTGTACTTTTGAAGTACTACGAAGCAGCCGATTTGCTGCCAACTGAAAACTATTGAAACTTTGGGAGGGGTGGTCTGGGCCCTGTCCAGAAGTGCTCGGTGCTTACTCACAGCGCTGTGCTCAGGGATCATGCCTGACTGAGGCTTGGGAGACTATATGGGTTGGCACAGATCAAATCCACTTAGGCCCCAGTATTGGAAACATTTTTCAGTAGTTTATTAGTTGAAGAAACTTTAAATACTGTTTATTAGAATTCAGATAATTTGAGCAAAAGAAATTTTAATAATAGGAACTAGAGTCCATGCATTAAAGTACAATTTTGTATGTCATGAAATTAAAAAAAAAACACTTTCTCTTTATTTTCTCTGAACTTGGGGAAAAGACTAGAGTAGAGATCAGAGGCCTTTTTGAACCAGTCCAGCATTTGATATACAAAGTCAGGTATGAAGTTTAGCAATTTTTGGAAGAAGAAACTGCTGCCAACTGAAAACTTGATTTTTGCAGGTTTTGATAAATGCAGGTTTAATTTTTTTCCCATCCCCACCAATAGCCTTGTAACTTCTTTCAAAGTAACATTCTCAAGGACTTGGTGTGTAAGAACTTAACATAAAGCAAATTTCTCAGATCAATAGTGTAATTTTTGCTTGTTTGATATTTCAAAACAAGCTCTGATCAGTGAATGGAGATGGCCAGGATAGAGCAAGCAACGCCGTTTCCGGGAAGATGGCACATTTTGGAAAGATTTCTCTGAGAGATTGCCTAGTCACTGCCTGTGGCCACCATTTCCTTTCTTATTCATGCTTCCATTTTGTTGCCAATGACTGGTAAAATTCTTCGAACAAGCTTCATTGTGTCCCAAGTATTTCAGAGACTTTCCCGAGCAGGGCATGATGTAGCCCCTTGTGCTGTTAGACCTTAGCAGAGTCAGGTACTTTACAGGTAATACTCAATCCCACGCATCTGAATCTGTCATAGGTTTCTCCCTCTCAGCACTTTGCCACTAATTTGTAATACACTTTGTGGCCATATAATACTTGCACATTATGCAAAAAACATTTGCTAGTATGTCCTTGGCACATAGTTTGCAGAGTTGACACAACCTTTGAAATCCAAGGTAACTATTTTATGTGCCCTAGTTGTGTGGCACGTGGTTACAAACTGTACATAATATGTAAAAAATGTGTGTCATCATTTAGTTCTAAGGAATTCTGAGATTAGAGAGTGTTTTTTTTTCCCAAGTAGTAATATCTTATACTTAACTGTGCTTATCTAAAACATAGCTTGCCTAGAAGATCCTTTCAGATAATTCAAGGTCGAGTAAAAACGACAATCCCATACATTCCATTATTAAATTCTACCCTATTGTTATTGGCTGATATTAAGGTCCTTGATTGTCACAATATTATCAATAAATGAGGTATTCTGAAATGCCTGGTGATATTTAAAAAAAAGAAGAATTAAATTGTATATGCCCTATTAGGTACCTAATGGAATTAATACTTGTATTTAAAGCAAACCAGAAATTTGCATGATAGCGTGGAAACTAACAGATCCAAAATACTAATCTAACGTTATCTGTTAGTCTAATACTAGTCTACCTTACAAAATAATTCTTTTACTTTTTAAGGGGTGTGCATTCAGTGTTCCAAATCAATCCTATTAATGTAAATAGTTATTTGCATGTTTGGCAAAGGATACACCTTAATCTATTAACCTGCACAGTTTTTATAAAATATAAATACACTTATTAAAGAAATGTGGAAGGTGTATGTCCAGTATTTTATACCTGCTTAGTATTACCAAATGTTGAAATAAAAAAAATAGTTTGAAATTAATGTTTAGAACATGAGCAACATTTCTAAGCCTTTTGTGTAATACTCTATGTTGATGTGTGTCCTACGCATTTTTAAAATTTTATTGAAATTCCACAAAATATCCATCTAGGCTCCTTATACAGCGGTAGTGCTTCAAGACCTTGCAGCTATACTTCAACTGCTAATAATGGGATCTAGGGGCCAGCGGGGCGTTCGGCCTGGCTGCCCGCCAAGGCCAGCACCGCGAGTAATCGAGTGCAGAGCCAGAGTAGCCCCCGAGACCCCGGGGACCAAAGAAAAAAAAATAAATAAATAAATTTTTAGTCAGTCACTTCTCTGATAGCGGTTAATAGGGATTGCAGTAGACAGAATGTTACTTTTCTTGCCTTGCAAAGGAAAACACAAAATCTTAAATGAAGCCTTTTCACTGTTAATGTTGAACATTTTTTCACTACTAGTATTAATTTAATATTTGCATTTTGTGGCATTCAAATTGATTTTCTATAAGTTCTAAAGATTATAAAGTAGTCTTTAATTCATATTGCCACTTACCCCCACCCTCCAGACTCCCCCCCAAGAGCTGTTCTGATTTTCCACTCGAAGAACTAGTAGTGCCTGCTAGATGGGAAGGGTGGGGTGGGTCAAACATTTAAAAAGGGGGCATCCATTCATCAAAGTCTGTGGTAATATGATGTAAAATGAGCATTTGTCCGAGCACACGCTTGTCTGACAGCATCTTAATGTGAGGACAAATTTCACTCTCCCACCTGTTTCCAATTTTAATGTTCATCTATATGCTTAACCAAGCCTCATTTTTACAAAGATAGCAACAACATTCATAGGACGCTTCATTTCCTAAGACACTGCTATACACTGCTGTGGTTCCATCCTCTCCACTCCATGGGGAAAATACAGGACAAGACTTGAAAATTCCCACTTCACAGACACGGGAGGGAAAACTCAAATATGGTAACTCGATTTGTTCAACGGTATCTTATTCGCAAACCCAAGTTTCTTCCCTTTGTTCCTACCTTTTTATGGCTTTGTTAAAGCCTTTTGCCAGAGCCAGTGATATAATTCAGTGGCAAAATGCCACCCTCATGTGTGAATCTACCGAATCTGATACCCAGCATCACACAAAAAGCAACAATCAGAAACCAACAACACATAAGACTCACCTGTAGAAAAAGATGTTTCAAACTTCCCAGAACTATAATCTAACATATCTTTAATATAAGAACATAACTCACTAAGTAAACAAAGTACATGAAGTAATTACCCTAAAACTTTGCTATCCTAGTATGTTATCCATGTAATGCAAATATTTGTCTTTTAAAAAAGCATATTTTTAAGTGTAGACAATTACACCAACCATGATCTCTCCTCGGGGGGGGCCTGGTGTGCAACGGCTGCCATCAGCAAGCCGCAACACTCATTGGAGTGTTCCCAGCCTGTGGCTTGTATAGGCTGTTCTAAGGACCATGGAGACAGCCCTTTGCAGTAGTCGTTCAGGTCTGCTCTCTTACCTTCTTCCATCTCAGGCTCCAAGCAGCTTTATTAGGGAATCTTTAGAAAGCTCCAGGGACTGGTGGTCCTTGTCCACATGGACCAAGTAGTTATGTCCACTCTGCACCAAATTGTAGTACAACAAGCATGTGGATAGGGACTCTGCATAGAGCCAAGTTCAAGTTCCCTGACACCAGTAGAGCCACATCTCCGGAAAAATGAGACTTTTCCAAATTTAATACAGACAAGTTTGAAGTCATAGTAGCTGAAAAGCAGCACATTCCCGATGGCTCTGTGACTACATGCTCAGGACAAATGGTGGGCATGTTCTTAGAAGCTTATAAAATTTTATAAAATCTTATAAAAATTTAATATTAGGGGGCCGACTTAATATTCAGCCCCCTATATTATATATTATACATATAATATATTATATATAAAAATCTAATATTAGGGGGACGATTTAATATTTGGCCCCCTATATTATATTTTATATTATAAAATATAAAAATTTTATAATATTTAATATTATAAAAATTAAATTTTTATAATATCAATTTTTATGTTCTTAGAATGCATCCCTAATCAGGGACCTCAGGACAAATGGTGGGCATGTTCTTAGAATCTTGGAGCTGTCCACAAGCCCCTAGTCCCTGTTACCACCACAGTACTCAATCCCATTTTAGCCATCACAACAAATCCTGCTTCTAAGCCAATCTTTTTTTTTTTTTTGGGTCATAACCGGCAATGCTCAGGGGCTATTCCTGGCTCTGTGCTCAGGAATTATTCCTGGCTGTGCTTAGGGGACCATATGGGATGCCGGGATTGAACCTGGTCAGCTGTGTGCAAGGCAAAGGCCCTACCTGCTGTGCTATTGCTTCCCCCCCTTCACTTGATCACTTGACATCCCGTTATTCGCCGATTTTTTGAGTGGGGCGCCGGATATTAAATCGGCCCCCCTAATGTTAAATTTTTAAAGTGCACTTTAGCACTGGGCTCAGCCGTCTGGAGCCCTTGTTCTGTATTCTAGAGCCTTGGGCTCTGTTCCCTGCACCTCCTGGATCCTGGAGTAGCAGTGAGAGCAACCACTGAGGCACAACCCTAGAAATAGCTCCCAACCACCACTGGGTCTGTAAAAATCAAAAGAATATTTTGATATAGGGCTTTTATTTTCTTTTTGAGTAGGAGAGACATCTAGCAGTGCTTGGCTACTCTTGACTCTGTGCTCAGAGCTCACTCCCTGGGAGTGCCCAGGGGACCATATATTGTACTAGGAATTGAATCTTGATCATCTGCATGTGAAGCAAGTGTATAACTCCCATCCTAGTTCTTTAGCTCTTAATACTGGAGGTTTCTAACACATGAAAAAATAAAAAGTAGGGGCCAGAGTGATAGTACAGCAGTTAGGACATTTTCTTTGCATGTGGCTGACGAAGCACACCAGGAGTAATTCCTGAGTGCAGAGCCAGGAGTAACCCCTGAGCATTGCTGGGCATGAACCAAAAAAAAAAAAAAAAATTGTTTTTAAAGAAGAAGTAAAAAAATAATAAACTAACAAAGAATCTATCACCTGATTCAACAATGTAATATTTTCCAGGTAGTACTTACTTTTTGACTCATTAAAATTAAGATAAAACTTATTAAAATATCCAAACAAGGGGGTCGGAGCGATAGCCCAGCGGGTGGGCGCTTGCCTTGCACGCGGCCAGCCTGTGCCGGCCTGGGTTCGATCCCCCGAGTCCCATATGGTCCCCCGAGCACCCCAGGAGTAATTCCTAAGTGCAGAGCTAGGAGTAACCCCTGAGCATCGCCAGGTGTGACCCAAAAAAAAGCAAAAAAAAAAAAAAAAAAATCCAAACAAATGGTTTAGCCATCAGAATTCTTTTTTTTTCCTTTTTTCTAATTTTTATTATACAATGTGAGATATACAATTACAAGGATGTTTATAATTGGGTCTCTGCCATACAGTGTTCCAGCACCCATGCCTCCACCAGTGCCAAATTCCCACCACCCATATCCCAAACATGCCCCCATCACCCAAACCCTGCCCACCCTTATTGCAGGCACATTTTACTTCTCTATCTCTTTGTCTCTGTCCCTGTATTTCTCTCTCTCTTCTGTTACACTTTATAGCTTGCCCTACAGATATTAACAATGTATGATGTCTCTATTTGCATATTCAATAGTGAGTTCTAGTGTGACATCATAATGCCTCATTCCCCATACCCTCTCCAGTTTGTTGCAACTATATGATCATTAAAGTGTATAAATGATGAGGATCCTGGGAAGGACCTGGTGCTGAAATGCGTTATAGTCTAAGATTATCACGTGGCCCCAGAGCAGCTGGGCGCCACCACAGCTGTAGATCTGGAGTGTCTGTCTTCCAGTGGTTGGCTGTGGTGGCTGGTAGCTCAGGGTCATGCTCACTGACCTGGAGTCTGGGGAATGCGTGGAGGGACCCAAATCCCTGCTCCGAGTCTGGCCAGTGTGGCCACCTGCATGCTGGGCAAGCCCTGGGAGCTATGTAGGACACGGCCAGGGGCTGGCCAAGCCTTTTACTTTCCCAGGAGCTCCATGGGCCGCTCCACATGAGGGCCAAGCTGCGCAGCTGTAGATCTGGAGTGCCTGTCTTCCGATTCTTGTCTTAAAGGGAGATAACCTGGGTTTGATCCTAGACATCCAATCACTGCCAGGACAGGAAAGATCCTTGAGGACAGAGCCAAGATTAAGCCCTGAGCACCTCAGGGTGTGACTTAATCACCCTCTCCCCTGAAAAAAATAAAACCCCAAATGTTCAATGATTCTTGCTCATAAAGATATTGGAACATAATTTTACTTTTTGCAGTGTAATGAATTTTCTGATTTCTAGAAAAATACTAAATCTTCAAATTTTCTTAGAACTCTGAAAGTTTTCAGAAATCCAATTTTAGAAGAAGAGCCTATGAGAATTCTACAAATATTTGTAACTAAAAAAACTAGAAGCCAGCCTCTCTTTATTTATAAACAATACGTGCTTTCATATCATTGTTGAAACTAAAGAACATAATTTTCAGTTATGCATAATAAAATATGTAATTAAGCAACATTCCATGGTGGATTAAAGAATTAAAAGCTTCAGGTGCAGAAAAGAATTTGTTGGCATTTTCTTTTTCAAGGTGGTATTTTAAGGTGTTACTTTTCATTTTCCTTTGACATCTTATACACAAATAAATAGACAGAAACAGGTGAGAAGCAGAGAAATAAAGAATTGGCCCGACTACAATAGATCTGATAAACACGGCACGGTAGAATATTTTCAGCATAGCCATGAAGGCTAAATTAGAAAGGACAGAAATCTCAGGTTGAAATACTGGAGAAGAAAAAAACTATCCAAGTAAGGGGATATACTTCAGGAAGTAGAAATAGGGGCCGGAGCAATAGTCCAGAGGGTAGGGTGTTTGCCTTGTATTCGACTGACCAGGGTTCGATCCCTGGCATCCCATATGGTTCCCGAGCTCCACCAGGACTAATTCCTGAGTGCAGAGCCAGGAGTAACCCCTGAGCATTTCTGGGTGTGACCCAAAAAAGAAAAGAAAAGAAATTACATAATATATATTGCATTTGGTAATTTTGATGTTTCAAACTATATTCACTTAATTCATACAGCAATTAGTACTGTCCAGTAAACTTATTTTTTAATTAAGGACTATAATTAATTATTCTGCACAATATACTGAAGCTCAAGGAAGGGTGTTAAATTTATCTTTTATTTAAAAAGCCCATCACATCAAATCAAATCAAATAACCTAAGCGTAAATGTGTCAGAATGATTTTAAAAATAGGTAACTGAATAACTAAGAAAAAAACTAGTAGAAACGAAATTCTGCATCTAATTTCAGTAGGAATGCCTACCTAGTATCTACATTTCATATAATGCTTAATTTTGAATGATCTATCACATAAAATTGAGTGAATACATATTTATATATTGATGATGTTTAAATATTGCCTCAAATATATGAGGATTATTTGGAATGAATTCTTTCCAACTTCTCACCATTGTTGTGATGATTAGGAGTCGCACACAGCTGACTATGGTGCTGACAAATACTGTAGTTGAAGTGCTTTCCCGAATCATGGTGGTGCTCCCATCTGTACTTGCCAGGGGTCACACTTCCTGGCTGGCCATGGTGATTACACAGCTTTTAGTTGTGGTGCTTGCCAGGGGTTGCAGCTCTTTAGTTGTGGTGGTCACACCCACACACCTGGCTGCTAGAAATTACTGTGAGGTCAGAAATCAGTGCAGTCAGAAATCCCTTGTGACCTCAGGGATCACAGACAATGCAGCTATGGGACTCAAATAGGACAGAACTCAGAACATGCAGTAGCATCCACTGAATTCATAGATTCATGCTTGCAATGCAGGGGAGCTAAGCAACTGGGTCCTGAATGAATGACTTAAAATGAGTTAAGAGATTTCAGTCACTTTTGGTAAATGAATGAATGTTAAGATCAGACCATTCTGAGGACAATTTGGAGGAAATGCAGGGCATATAATGTGCAATGAGACCTACACCCCAAGGACAAGCTTTATAATGGTACATTTTGAGTTGATACAGAGCAAGACTAATGACATTGTTGGATTTGTTTGTGTGTGTTTTATACCCCTTATTATTACACTATGAATTAGTTAACAATTTCATATTAGGGCCAGAGAGATAATAAAGGATTATGATGCTTGCTTTGCAAGAGGCTGACCCTGATTCAATAGCTAGCACTGCATATGATCTACGAAGCACTTCTGGGAGTGATCCCTGAATACAGAGGTAAGAGGAAAACCTGAGCACTGCTCAGTGTGACCCAAAATGGAACTAGAAGATTTTCATTATATACTATAGCAATGTAGGATAAGAAAAGAAGTGCCTAGGCAAAATTCGGCAAAACTTGAATGAATATTATACAAATTGAGGAGAGTACTGGGCTCACTGATACAAAGCAAAGATCAATCACTTGATCACTTGACATCCTGTTATTCGTCCATTTTGACCATTACTTGTATCACTTGTCTTCCTGTTGTTCATCAATTTGCTCGAGTGGGCATCAGTAACGTCTAAATTCATCCCTGTCATGTGCTAGTGTATTCCCCAGCACACCGACAGGGACATGGGGATGGGGGGGGTGGGTGGGAAATGAGGGTCTCTGGTGGTGGTGGGGGCTCACTGGTGGTGGGATTTGTATTGAAAAATAAATATTTCTAACAAATGTATTGTGAAAAACTTTGTATTTTGTAAATCACAGGGTTTAAATAAAGTTTTAAAAAGTGTCTTTCCAATGGGACTACATGAAACTGAAAAGCTTCTGCACCTCAAAAGAAACAGTGACCAAGATACAAAGGCAGTCCACAGAATATGAAAGAATATTCACCCAATACCCATCTGATAAGGGGTTAATATCCAGGATATATCAGGCACTGGTAGAACTTTACAAGAAGAAAACAAACAACCCCATCAAAAAATGGGGAGAAGAAATGAACAAAAACTTCAACAAGGAAGAAATTCGAATGGCCAAAAAACATATGAAAAAATGCTCATCATCACTAATCATCAGAGAGATGCAAATCAAAACAACAATGAGATATCATTTTACACCACAGAAACTGGCACATATCCAAAAGAACAAGAACAACAAGTGCTGGCGTGGATGTGGGGGGGAAAAGGGGACACTCATCCATTGTTGGTGGGAATGCCGGCTGGTACAGCCTTTCTGGAAAACAATATGGACATTCCTCCAAAGACTAGAAATTGAACTCCCATTTGACCCAGCCATACCACTCCTGGGAATATACTCTGGGAAGCCAAAAATACGCAGCGGAAACACCATCCCTACTTTTATGTTCATAGCAGCATTATTCACAATAGCCAGAATCTGGAAACAACCAGAGTGCTGAGAATCGATGACTGGATAAAGAAGCTTTGGTACATCTACACAATGGAATACTATGCAGCTGTTAGGAAAAATGAAGTTATAAAATTTGCCTCTAAATGGATGGACATGGAGAAGATTATGTTGGAGTAAAATTAGCCAGAAGGAGAGAGACAGATACAGAATGACTGCATTTATTTGCATGACATAAATATATATGTACATATTATGATACCAATATCCAAGGTCAAGTGAAACATGACCTTGTAACAGGAGGTCTTGTCAAAGGTGAAAATTATCACAAACGTGTTTGAGTCAGAGGCTAGGTAAGACAGAAAATGGAACAGTGTGCTAACAATAGTCAAGGGTACTAATACCAACCTAGAACTGAGCATTAAATACAGGCAAAAAGATACACATGACAACCCTTTAATGTATGTTCTGTAATCCATAGTCTGGAAGGGAAGGAAAAGAGAAAGAGAGGGAAAGAAATAAAGAACCTGCCATGGAGGCGGGCTGTGGGGAGGAGGAGGAGGGAACCGGGTAGTTGGTGGTGGGAGATGGGCACTGGTGGCGGGATGGGTGCTGGAACACTGTATGACCAAAATCCAAATATGAACTTTTTAATTGTATATCTTTGTAATTCATGACCTGATGGAATGGTTTGAGGCTCTTTATGTTCCTGGAGCAAGCAGGTTCCCTTTGGCTCTACTTGCATGAGACGGAACATATGGAAATGTTACTGGTGCCCAATCGAGCAAATCGAAGATGAACGGGAAGACAGTGATACAGTGATCTTTGTAATTATATATCTCACAGTGGTATAATAAAATACTTTGTTAAGAAAGTATCTTTCCTAGGAATGGATGCTGGTGGCCAGTTCTGCTTGGTGACCTCTGCCTCCAACTTGGTCAGGGCAGACCCTGTTGTGGACCATATTACCTTTCTCCTTTGCCTTAGGGGCATTTGCCATTCAGCCGGAGGGGTTGTTCTAGACAGACTGAGATGAGGCAACTTGCAGCAGGGGCAGAACATTCTAGACTCTGGGGCCCAGCTGGAGCTGTGCAGCTTTGGAATGGGGCATGATGGGAGTGGGGTGTTCCCCACTGATAAGGCATCAGGGGACTGGCTGCCTGCTGCTGGACAGTGTGTCAGCACTTAAAGGTAGGAAGTGAGAAGCCAGAACCTGGACCAACACTCAGAGCATTGAAAGCCCAGATTCACAAGAGCAGGTGCCCATATCCCGTCTCGCGTATGCAGCCCAGAGACTTGGAGATGGGCCTGTGTTGGGGCTGCTGGAGCCCCCAACGATATCAGGAAATGAGTTCCCTTCTACTTCCAAGGTCGGTGGAAAATGGACGAACACTCTCAAGTCCAGTGCAGTTCCAAAAGACTTTTACTCATTAAATAATAAAACAAGCTCTGCCACTACAATCTAAAGAATGAGATTCCCCAGACCTCTAGCTCTTGGTCAGAACTTAGACCATGCACTCAGACCCAAGACTCCCACCAAAGTGGATCCCTTTTGACCATACACATTCTAATATAAATTTCTTCTGTTGTCAATTTTTGGGTATTGTTTGGTTCCTTATTTTTGAATATATTCTGTTGCTGTTGTTTTGTTTGGGGGCTACACCTAGCAGTGTCCAAAGCTTACTCTTGGCTCTGTGCTTAGGGATTGCTCCTGGCATCATGGGAGGATCATAGTAATGCCAGGCTGGTTTGATCATGTGTGCAAGGTAAATGCTATGGCTCCAGCCCTTACTTTTGAGTTTTGACTAATATATTTTCATTACAAATAACCTGGAGAGCTACCTGTAGTGTATTTGATATGCCAAAAACAGTAACAATGATGGGCCTCATTCCCAAAGAATGGAGATGTTACTTGCTCCCGCTCGAGCAATTCGATGAACAATGGGAAGACAAGTAATATAAGTGAAATCCTTATTTAGATATATAATATGCATGTACAAGTCCATAGTTTTTTTTCTTTTTTTAATTTTTTTTTTTTAAAATTTTTTATTGTACCACCATGAGACATACAATTACAAAGGTGTTCATAATTGCTTCTAGGTAATACAGTATTCCAACAACCATCCCCTCCACCAGTGCCCCATTTCCACCACCAATGTACCCCACCCTCCCACCAACCCCCCAGGCTGCTTCAATAGCAGGTATCCCCATTTTCCCTCTCTTCTCTCTCTCTGCTCTCTGCATCTCTCTCCCTCTTCTTTTACACATTGTGGCTAGCCCTGCAGATATTTAGAGTTTATCACTTAAGTCTCTTTGTGTATATTCAATGGTGAGTTTTAATCTGCCATTACCATTTCCCACAGTTAGTAAAACACTGGTATCTATTTATATCCTATTAATGAATGCAGTCATTCTATATCTGTCCTTTTCATTCTGACTAATTTCATTCAGCATGATAGTCTCCATGTTCATCCATTTGCATGTAAATTTCATAATTTCACCTTTTCTGACAGCTGCATAGTATTCCATAGTGTAGATGAACCACGGTTTCTTTAGCCAGTCCTCTGTTCTCGGGCATTTAGGTTGTTTCCAGATTCTAGCTATAGTGAATAGCGCAGAGATGAATAAAGAAGTACAGATAGTGTTTCTGCTATGTGTTTTTGTCTCTCGGGTATATTCCCAGGAGTGCTATTGCTGGATCAAATGGGAGCTCAATATCTAGTTTTCTGAGGAATGCCCATATTGTTTTCCAAAAGGGCTGGACCAGTCGGCACTCCCACCAACAGTGGATGAGAGTCCCTTTTTCCCCACATCCACACCAGCACCGGTTGTTCTTGCTGTTTTGGATGTGTGCCAGTCTCTGTGGTGTGAGATGGTACCTCATTGTTGTTTTGATTTGCATCTCCCTGATGGTTAAAGATGAAGAGCACTTTTTCATATGCCTTTTTGGCCATTCAAATTTCTTCTTTTTTGGAAGCTTCTGTTCATTTCTTCTCCCCATTTTTTGATGGGGGTGGCTGTTTTTTCTTGTGGAGTGCTACCAGTGCCTGATATATCCTGGATATTAACCCCTTGTCAGATGGGTATTGGGTGAATATCCTTTCCCACTCTTTGTATCTTGGTCACCGTTTCTTTTGAGGTGCAGAAGCTTTTCCATTTTATATAATCCCATTTGTTTATCTTTGCTTCCATTTGCTTGGTGAGTGGTGTGTCATCTTTAAAGATACTATTCGTTTTCGATGTCGTAGAGCGTTTCTCCTATGTTTTCTTTGATGTACCTTATAGATTCATGTCTGATGTTGAGATCTATAATCCATTTTGATCTGACTTTTGTGCATGGCGTTAGAAGGAGGTCTAAGTTCATTTTTTTACACATAGCTGCCCAGTTTTCCCAGCACCATTTGTTGAAGAGGCTTTCTATGCTTCACTTAATATTTTTTGCTCCTTTATCGAAGATTAAGTGGTTGTAGATTTGAGAGTGTGTTTCAGGATATTCAGTTCTATTCCATAGGTCTACGGGTCTGTCTCTATACCAATACCACACTGTCTTAATTACAACTGCTCTGTAGTAGAGCTTGAGGTTGGGGAAGGTGGTATCTCCCATCTTCTTTTTCCCAATGATTGCTTTAGCTATTCGTGGGGTTTTATTATTCCATACAAATTTCAGGAGTGTTTGTTCAATTTCTTTGAAGAACATCATGGGTATCTTTATAGGGACCGCATTGAATCTGTATAAAGCTCTAGGGAGTATTACCATTTTGATAATGTTAATCCTTCCAATCCATGAGCAGGGAATGAATCTCCATTTCCTCAGGTCTTCTTTTATTTCCTGAAGTAACGTTTTGTAGTTTTCTTTGTAGAGATCCTTTACATTCTTTGTCCAACTGATTCCTAGGTATTTGATTTTATGCTGCTCAATTGTGAATGGGATAGTGTCTTTAATGTCCCTTTCTTCTCTTTCACTGTTTGCATATAGGAAGGACATTGACTTTTGGGTATTGATTTTGTACCCTGCCACTCTACTATAGGAATGTATTATTTCTAGGAGCCTCTTGGTAGAGAGGTTCGGGTTTTCCAGGTATAATATCATGTCATCTGCAAATAGTAATAACTTGGCTTCTTCCCTTCCTATCCGGATGCCCTTAATGTCTTTTTCTTCCCTGATTGCTATGGCAAGTACTTCCAGTACTATATTGAATAGAAGTGGTGAGAGTGGGCAGCCTTGTCTTGTCCCTGATCTTAAGGGGAAGGCTTTCAGTTTTTCCCCATTGAGAATGATGCTCTCTGTGGGCTTGTAGTAGATGGCCTGGATTATCTTGAGGAAGGTTCCTTCAATCCCCATTTTACGGAGAGCTTTTATCATGAACGGGTGTTGAATCTTGTCAAATGCCTTCTCTGCATCTATTGATATGATCATATGGTTTTTTTTTTTTGTTGATATGATGTATTATGTTGATTGACTTGTGGATGTTGAACCATCCTTGCATTCCCGGGATGAATCCCACTTAGTCATGGTGTATAATCTTTTTGATGACTCTTTGGATTCTATTTGCTAGTATTTTGTTGAAGATCTTAGCATCTGTATTCATCAGGAGATTGGTCTGTAGTTTTCCTTTGTTGTGACATCTCTGTTTGCTTTGGGTATCAGGGTGATATGTGCCTCATAAAAGCTATTTGGGAGTGTTTCTGTTTCTTCAATTTGCCAGAAGAACTTAAAAAGAATTGGGAGTAAGTCCTCTTTAAAGGTTTTGTAGAATTCACTGGTGAATCCATCTGGACCTGGGCTTTTTGTGTTTGGGGAGACTTTTGATTACCAATTCTATCTCCTAGAAGGAGATAGGTTTGTTGAGGTATTCCAATCTTCTTGTTGCAGACTTGGGAGGCTATAGGAATTCAGGAATTTGTCCATTTCTTCTAGGTTCTCTTGTTTCCGTGACATACAGGCTCTCATAGTAATCTCTGATGATCTTTTGAATTTCTATGGTTTCTGTTGTGATGTCCCCGTTTTAATTTCTGATTCTATTTATTTGGGATCTCTCTTTTCCTTTTCTTAGAAGTCTTGCAAGTGTTTTGTCAATCTTGTTCATTTTTTTCAAAGAACCAGCTTTTGGTTTCGTTGATCTTCTGGATTGTTTTTTTGATATTCCATCTCATTGATTTCTGCTCTAAGTTTTATTCTTTCTTTCTTTCTTCTTTTATTGGGCTCCTTTTGTTGATCACTCTCTAAGATCTTAAGTTGTGAAGTCAGACTGTTTGTGATGGCCTTTTGTTTTCTGATGAATGCTTGAAGAGCTATGAACTTGCCTCTTAACACTGCTTTTGCTGTATCCCACAAGTTCTGGTAATTCGTGTCTTCAGTCTCATTTGTTTCTAGGAATCTTTGGATTTCCTCTTTGATTTATTTTATGACTTGCTGGTTGTTCAGCAATGAGCTGTTTAGTTTCCAGGTACTTGGTATTGGTCTCCGTTTTTGTGTACAATTAACTTCTATTTTCAGCACATCATGGTCTGAAAAAAATAGTTGGCACAATTTCTATCTTCTGCAAGTCCATAGTTTGTCTCTTCATTTACCACCTGTGAAGTCTGAATTCTTTGAAGAGCAGAAAGAAATTCTTGCTTTTGGTTGTCCAACATGACACAATTTTTTCTTTTTAAAGGTTTGCTTTCCATATGCATATGTTATATTTGTTTTACTCAAGTCCAAAGAAATTTTCTTTCATATTTTCCCTTAGAAATTCTAAACTTTTAGGATTCATGTTTAAATCCATGACACATTTGGGGGTTGACTTTTTTGTATATGATGCAAGTATTAGTTAAGTGTCTAAGTGTTTTCCTTGTTTTCTATTGGGGGAGAGTACATATTTCAATAGTTTGGGGGCAATTTGTAAAGATTTTTTTTTCTCTTTTGAATTACCTTTTGAAATTGGATTTGACGAAAATCTCTTGACCTTTTGTAGTGAGGCAGAGGGGATACCTTCCAGAAGAGACATCTCCCATCCCAGCCAGTATTTCTCCTGCTTGGTCCTACCTTCCCATCTCCCTCAGGTTCTAGATTGTAAGAAAACTGAAAAAAAAAGATTGATTTTCGGTCTAGGTGATAGTACAGTGGGTAGGGCACCATGTATGAGCCAGGAGTAAGCCCTGAGCAAAAAAAAAAAAACACACACAAAATAAAAATGAACTTTATGATGTATGTTGCTTCTGAACTTTATCCTGTGCTTTGATATTCTTTATCAACTTTATCACTATGCAGACACTTCGTTTATCTTCTATCTATCCATCCATCCATCCATCCATCCATCCATCCATCCATCCATCCATCCATCCATCCATCCATCTATCCATCCATCCATCCATCCATCCATCCATCCATCTATCCATCCATCCATCCATCTATCTATCTATCTATCTATCTGTCTATCTATCTATCTATCTGTCTATCTATCTGTCTGTCTGTCTGTCTATCTATCTGTCTGTCTGTCTGTCTGTCTGTCTGTCCATCCGCCTGTCCATCTGTCCGTCTGTCCATCTGTCTGTCTGTCTATCTGTCTGTCTGTCTGTCTCTTTATTTGTTTTTTTTGGGGCTACAATCAGCTGGTTCTAAGCGGTTACTCCTAGCTCAGGAATTACTCCAGGCAGTGGTCGGGAACCATACAGGGTGCCAAGGATTAAGCCTGGTGTGGTGCATGCAAGGCAGATGCCCTACTAGCTGTATTTGGCCCCAGCCCCATGATTGTATTGCTCAGATTGTCATAGCTTTATAATCAGTCTTAAAGGCCTATGATCACAATCTTTAAACTTTATTAGTTTTCAAGGTTGTTTTAGTGACTTGAAGTTTCATTTCCCTATTCATTTTAGACTCAATTCATCAGTTTTTACAGAAAAATTCTACTGGATTTTGAAGAAAATTTCTTAAATTCCATACATAATTTTGGGGCAAGCTGATATTTTAACAATGTAAAGGCTTTGAATGCATGAACACAAATATCTTCACTTATTTAAATCTTCTTTTCCAAAATCATATTTTAAAGCATTCTATGTTTAGTTCTAGCATCTGTAGATGGTCAGATTTATCTATTAGCAGCTGCAGACTCAAATTCTGCCTGGATTGGATCCAAAAGGTTGTATGTATTTTATTATGTGTAAATTGATTCATATTTGTATTCTGTTACGCACAACATTTAAAAAGATATTCCCAGTTGTTCCCATATATAGAAACTCAGTTGGTTTTTTTTGTCTTTGTTTTGTTTTGAGGCCACACCTAGTGTGTTTATGGCTTACTTCTGGTTATGCTTTCAGTTATCACTTTTGGTTGGTCTTAGGAGAACATATGGAGTTATCAAAATTGAACTTTCCAGCCCCAACATAGTTGATTATGTGTGTATATATTGACCTATTACCATGTAACCTTGCCTAAACTACTTAATAGTCTAGTAGTTTTTGTGATAGACTAGGATTTCTACATAGGTAAAAGATTCATCTATGTCCTCTGCTTCACCCCAAATAGTTTCATTTATTTTTTCAAATCTAAATGGGTTCTTCTGATTTATTTTCTAGAATGTTCAGTATAGAGTTGAAGAGAAATAATGAGGACAGAAATCTTTGCCTTATTCCTTATACTAGCACTGTTCTGATTCTTTGTAATACAAATTAATATATAAGATAGACACATTATTCTGGTAGTATTATTACATTTAACAAGACACAGAAAAGTTATATATCCAGCCTCTTTGGATATAAGTTTTAAAAAAAATTTATTTCCCCAAATTAAACTATAATTTTTTTTGTGCTTTGGCACTGATTTTTTTTGTATTAGTCATAGAGTCATAATTTTCACACTCAGCTATTGATTGAACAGATCATAATTGTGGGGATTTTATATTAATAATTTGTCAATGAAATTATACCTAAATAATTGTAGATAACCTGATTAGTTTCAAGCTACATTACAAAATTCTATTTGGCCAAAATAATGTAGAAAATGTGAAAAGGAGTGGGTGAAGATTGCTCAGAATCAAACTAAGGGAAAAAGAAAAGAGAGCTAGGGGCAGAAGGGGGACACAGAAAGAAAAAGGTGGCGATATCAAGAAGGAAATACCAAGGTTTCCTTGGTAAGTGAGATTATTCAATTTAAAGCATGCCATTCACATTTATCCATATTATGAATAAAAAAAAATTGGGAATGACATGACAGACTGACCCGTTGAAATGATTCTAGACACACTGCTTCTTTTGTTCTCAATTTTTTTTCAATTCTCCTAATTACCTCAGTGGCCTACACAAGATAACAAGACCAGAGATCTTGTACCCTGTTGCTCATTAGTAACTATTCTATAAATTTAGAAAATTATTGACTAGAAACTTCACCCCTTCTTGATAAACTCAAGAAGTGTTAATATTCTTGGCAAAATTGTTTTCACACTAATTGCTGTATCCATCTGCTCTGTGAGATTGATTAGACTGTAAGAGCATTTGCTCTCTCCAGCAATCAATGTTTCCTGGCCCAGCAGAAAGCTATCTCTCTCTGTGATTTCCATCTTGAGAAGGACATGCCACTGACAACTGTAAACTTTTCCTTGGAGACTTGAGATTAAATTGGCACTTGGCTTGGTGGTCCTTAGGGGAATGATTCAGCCTAGGGAGAGTTCTGTTGAAGTAAACTAAGACCACAGATTTTTCAGTGATTCTTATCCAGAGAACCTCTACTATTTCAGAAAGCCTGTTTCTGTAGCTTCCAGGACTACGTGTCATGACTTGGAGAAGGAGCCCAGGGGCCTGACTTCAACTCTCTTCATTCGTGGGCTCATGAAATCTGCAAAAACTAAGCAATGCTGACAGTGAATTTAGTGGAAAGCCGTTGCAGAGTTAAATTCTGTCTGGTTTGTATCCAATATAATTAATTAATTGATTACTGAAAAATATACCTATCTGAATAACCTCCTGGTAAAAAAAAAAGGAAAACATAAGAAAGAAAAAAATAACAATATACATTTATCCAAAAATCACAATAAGCTTTTGCCAACTTAAAAAAAATCATGCCCTTTCCTTACTATAGGTAATGCATTATTCAGTTTAAAACAGCAATGGCAGAAAGCGTGTGTTCTATGTAACTGCCTCTTTGTACACACTTAGAAAAAATTTGGGTTCAGAGTAAATTGAAAAATTTTTAAAGCATTTGATGTTAATCAAATTTGTAATGACTTATTTGTGCATTTAAAAATTGTGGGGGCTGGAGTGATAGCATAGCGAGGAGGGCGTTTGCCTTGCACATGGCCGACCTGGGTTAGATCCCGGAATCCCATATGGTCCTCTGAGCACTGTCAGGAGTAATTCCTGAGTGCAAAGCTAGGAGTAATCCCTGAGCATTTCCAGGTGTGACCCAAAAAGAAAAAAAAATTGTGGAGATAGGGGTGGATTGGGGGCACACTCAGTAGTGCTCAGGAGGTTATTCCTGGCTCTGAGAGCAGATATAATCCCTGACCAAGCTCAAGGGGCCAAATAGTGCCAGGGACCAAACTGTGGTCACCTGCATTCCAAGGCAAGCACCTTATCTCCTGTGTTATAATAGGACCTCTCCAGACTATTTGTGCATTTTAAGCCATGCAACCTCTGAGAGTTTTAGTCTTTTTTTTTTTTTTTTTACTTTGCGTTAAAACACCCCTTTTTGGGTGAAAAAGTAGTTCTCAATTATGGGAGGACCGTTTTTTACTATCTGTCGAGGAACGCCCAGGGGTCCCCGACAGTGTCAGGATAGAAGTTCTCTTCTACCTCTGAGGACGCCGGGAGAACAGATGAAAACTCACGAGTCCGGTGCAGTTCCAAAAATGGCTTTTAATAGTACAAAAGCTCTTCCACAGCACTCCAATATAATGAAAAAACTCTAGCTCTGGTCTGAATTTAGACCATACAAAAGAGTCTAAGACTCCCACCAAAGAGAGAGGATCTCACCCAAGCTGAGTCCTACCCAGAAGATGGAGCAAAAGGCCAAAGAGCAAAAAGCCAAAAGCCAAAAGCCACGAGGCTGAGGAGCCAAAAGCCACAGGAGCCAAAAGCCGAAAGCTAAAAGGTCCAAAGGTCAAAAGGTGAAGGGGCCTCAAGTCAGTCCCCTTATATACACCAAAGTAATCCAACCGGAGGGACATGTCAACAAAGAACTCTAAACAGAGTGTAGTGCCACACCCTATTGCAGGTATAAACAAAGGTTATGCCAAGGCCTAATCCTTTCTACCAAGATTATCTCTTATGTAAAACACTGGAGAGAGGGGGCTGGTATAAAGTAATACATCTTAACTTGATGAGCTTCATGTAATCTAGATGGTACCCACAAGATCCTTCTTATTATTATCTGCACCAGGGTGATTCTGAGTATCTTGTTCTTGTGTACTGAAAGGGTCACACTCGCCTGCTTAGAGCAAACTAGTATGATCCTTCCTATAGTCTTCCTATAGTCTCAGCATAGCCAGGGTGGTAGTCTCCTGGTAAATTCTAACTGTCCCACTCTGGGTGCAGTGGGTATAAAGAGGAGCTGTGCCCAATCTAGAAAACATAGAAGTCTTAGTAGATGTATAAGTCAGAAGTTACTCAATCAAGGTGACTTCTGTAACTGCCACACCCTCTAGCAGTGTTTACATAGAAGAGAGGTCTCATTAGAATGAACCTTGACTTAAATAGATTAAGCTGGGAGTGGGAAAAACAACAAAACTCCCAGAATAGCTAAACCTGTCCTCCAACACTATCTCTAGGTGGTAGTAAATAGAAGTAACATTATTGAGATCAATTTTGAATACATTTTATTTCACTTTCTTGGACACATCCTTGGAACACAAGAATCTGAGAATATCTCAGTGTAATCAGCAGTTCTCAAACTCTGTGTTACAGAATTTCTCTATAATTTTCTTCACACCTGTAAGGGACATTCCCACTTTTAGGAAAACAAAGTCAGCATAATTTTCTTCATTCCTTCCATTAAGGGAAGCACAAAATTCTGGAAATATATATATTAAAACAATCCAAAAACTATCACTAAAAAGGCACCAAAAGGTGACAAAAGGAAGGCAGAGCAGCTAGGGACCAGATTCCAAGAAACTGCCTACCTGTGCTCCGTGGTTTCCTGTTTAGCACCTAGATTCCAGACTTAAAGACACATTTAGGAGAAAGAAGTCAGCAGCCCAGAAATACCAGGGAGATAAACAAAGGAAACCCTCAATGTCAGTGTTCTCTAACTGAAGGACAGAAAGCAAGGTGGCCTTGAAATACAGAAATCTTTTAGGGGAAAATGTTTCTTCACCAGCCAAACACCACCAAAAAAGAAAAAAAAACACTAGTTTTGGTAAAGCTGAGAACAGAGTCCAGTCTTCTACTCTTAGAGCCTGTGATAGGATCCCCAACATCCGGGTAGACTGATGTCAGAGAAAGTCTAGTGAATAGACAAGGAAGGCTTTCCTCATTGCCTGGAGGTCAAAAAAGGCAGCCCCAACCCCTCAGATGCTGTCAGTGGAGGCCACAGGAGGAGCAGTAGCAGGAATCCACCCAGGGAGCTATTAGTAGAATTCACAAATCATCACTAGTGAAAAGACAATAAGGAAGGTCAATGAAATACGCAGAGAAGCTGGGTTGCCGTCCTGGAACTAATAAGAAAGTATTTCTACTTCCTGACTAGAGCAGTGTTTGTAAGAAGTCAAGTAAAATTTTTTAAAATATTGTATCCAGAGTTTCACAACATCATATACAAAATATCCAGGTGACATACACTTCTCTGGAAAAGCTCCAGAAAGGAAGCTGTGCTTTTTTTGTCTTTGGAGGTACAAAAGACAATCAACTGAAACATGAGCAGAGATGACAAAGATGTCAGAACTATCCAACAGAGATTTGGAAACAGTCATAAAAAGCTTTCATGGGCAATTATGATCATGATTCAAGCAAAGGAAGAAATGGAATATACCAACAAAAGCGTAAAAGAGGTAAGCAAAAGCCAATTGGAAATTTTAGAACATACGATAAACAATTTTTTTAATGGAAAAGAAAGAATGCAAGTCAGCAAAAGTAATTAAAATGGTAGATGAAAACTCAAATTTAGTAAACATAAATAAGCCTACAGATTTAATAGGCTGCGTGAATGCCAAATATTATAACTCAAATAGTATCCACGCCAAGACATATTGTCATCAAAACTCTGAACTAAATTTAAAGAAAGGGTCTTAAAAGAAGTATGAGACATGACACCTAAGATCTGATTTATACGGAGTAAGCAGTTTGGAAAACAAGAAATTTATTGTCAAAAATCACATAGACCAAAGAAAATGGCACATTTTTCACATACAGAAGAAGTTCATGTAGAGAATAAGGAGGAAATGGAACGAAGTAGATTTATAAGCCCTCATGATGCAGGGGTCAGGAGGCAGATCTAAGAACTTGGAGCATACATCCTCTAGGCCCGACGTGCAGTGCTTGGTATCATGCTCCCCACGCTTCAAGCACCACTAGTTATGGCCCTGGAAGCCCCCAGCCCCACTGGTCCCTAACAGTACTACATTGTTAGCAGAAAACTGAACTCCCAGGTCAGCATAGCCAGCTGGGAACAAAATTACCAGAAATCACCAGGACTGGGCCTTAGTCCTCCGGGTACTGCTGGGAGAACACTCTCCTCATTAAAAAAATTGTTTTTTAAAAGGAGCCCTGAGTATCACATATTGTGATAGAAATTTGTTCTGTACTTGAATGTCTAGATGGCAATATTATGGTACTGTGTCACAGTTATAAAGAGGACATGACTGAGGAAAACTGGGTAAAGGCCACATAGATAACTGAATTATTACAAATTCAAGCACATATATAATTACCTAAAATAAATAAAGCTGGAAAAAAGTCCTCAAGCAACCGTATCATCCTAGGTAGATTGATTTTTAGGTTGAAAATTCTGAGACCTTCTCAGAATGGGGGGCCATCAGATTCCTGTTCCTCCCAGAGTAGCCAGGGAGTCACCATACACAACCTCCTCCAACATATAAATGGTTCCACTGCACAGCTCTGAACACCTCTTCCGTATTTCACAGCATTAACAGTCCAGGAAGGCCACAGCAAATTTAGTGAGAAAGTTACATAGAATTCCACCAAGCTCGAGGAGCCAAGATAATAAAATAGACACAAAAGGCTCAACCAGCACCAAACAGTTCATAAATCCTCAAGGACTTTAGTAATACAATTGTGAGATGTAACAATGATCAGAAATTGATTTTAAATTATTTTTTATGATATGTCCATTTTCCATTTTTTGGCACAGAAATATGAAGTAAATTTGTTGTGTCTGCTAAGGAGCAGGCTTGGGGGATGGGTGGGAAACTGGGGATACTGGTAGTGGGAATTGGGGATTGTTGGTGACACTGGTGTAAGAATATTGAATTCTTGAATGTCTACAAAAAGTGTATGTGGACTTTGTGAATTACAGTGTTTATATAAAAATGAGTCCAAGTAAATTACTAAACTAAAATATAGTTTGAATAATATCTGTCATTTACAATTATGGGTATAGCTTGAAAAGTAGAGGCTTAAAGAGCTATTTTCACACCTATGTTCGTAGTAGCATTATCACTGTTGACAAGAATTTGAACCAACTCAAATGGTCATTGATTTGGGGTAGCGGATAGTAAACAAAATGTAGTGATTTCAAACCATAGGATAATATTTATCCTTAACAGGGAGAGATTCTGTCACATGTTATACAACACAGATGTACCTGGAGAATATTAAGCTAAATGAAATGAATCAGACAGTTACAAAAAGTATTACCGTAAACTTCCACTTATATGATGCAGCCAAAATCACAGTATAAGGTACAATGGTGGTTACCAGGAATTAGTGAAAGAGGATAAGGGAAAGTTGTCTTTAATAGGTTTAGAGTTTCGTGTTTGACAGATGAAAACAGTTCTGTTGATTTCTTTCACATTATGAATACTTAAGATTACTGACCATAAACTAAAAATTGCTTACATTGATAAATTTTATTCTATGCATATTTTTTCACAATAAAAGGGAAGAAAATAAAATTATACAGTAAAAGGACAGGGAGGGAATACTCTGTGCGTATAAATTCTAGAACAAAGATTAAATGATCCAATTCTTTTTTTTGCTTTTTGGGTCACACCCGGCAATGCTCAGGGGGTTACTCCTGGCTCTGCACTCAGGAATTACTCCTGGCAGTGCTCATATGGGATGCCAGGGATCGAACCCGGGCCGGCACAGGCCGGCCACGTGCAAGGCAAATGCCCTACTCGCTGGGCTATCACCCCGGCCCCAAATGATCCAATTCTTGAAAAGCTACAAGCTGCCAAAATTTATCCAAGATGAAAAAGCATTGACCAAATATCCTTACAATTATTAAAGAAACAGAATCCAGAGTTAAAAAAAATTCTGAAAAAAAAATTCAGATTTTCAAAGTTTTTCAAAAACACATTTTCAGACCCATGTCACTGATTAATTTTAACCAACATTTAAGAAAGAAATATCAATTTTACGATCACTTCCATAAAATGAAAGATCAGCTATATCTCAATTCAATTTGTGGGCTGAACTTTATCCTTACCTAAAATCAAAGACATTTATTGAAAGAAAACTTCTAACCAACAAGAATATACACCAAAATGTCCTAAACCAGAAGGAAAGGAGAAACATCGGCTCCATCAATAATATGTAAAAGAATCCAACACCATCATCACGTGGCGTTTTTATCTATGTTGCCCCACTACTTTAATCCTTGGGAATCAGTCAGTGTACTCCATCATGCTAGTACTCCAGAGAGGAACACTACCCTATTATATAGTTACAGCAAAAGGCAGGCATATAGACCACGTAGAAGGTATGTCTAAGGGAATTTTTTTTTAATGCGTTCTGGTTGTTTTGTGAAACAAATCAGATGAATGGGTTCTCACACTCTTGTTAATATCAAGCACAACCAATCAGACAACAGGGGTAGGAAAACCTAAAGTATGTAAGCACAGGTCATGACTGCTGGAAATTGCTGTCCCTGAATCGGGGAAAGAAGCTATTGCAAGAAGCTGCTTGAAGAGAGATGCTGGAATAGAACTGCTTGTCCCCTACAGAGGTTGCTGTTGACCTCTTGAGGGTGTAAATAAAGATCTATAACACTGAAGACAGCTGGTTATTGGAGTGCTAACATTAGTGCTCTCGCTGTTTACACTGTAACAATATAATGCAGGAAAAAGTGCAAAAGCTTCCAGTTTCAGAAAACTAGGATGAGAAGGTAACGTACCTGCTGGATACTACAGGAGGTAAAGCTTGCCTTGTGCGCTGATGATAGGGTTTGATGACTCCTGCGAGGAGTTATCTCTGGGCACGAAGCCAAAAAGCATCTGAGTTCTGTCAAATATGACCGCAAACACAAACAAGCAAACAAACAAACAAAAGGGATCCATCTATAAGTAACCAAAAAAAATTGAAGCCAATGTCATAATGTTTAAATGCTTAAATTAAGATAATTTAAAGTTGCTTGTGATTAATTTTGATTACAAAATAATCAGGAGAACAACATTACTTTTTCTGGCTTAGAACCTCTTTCCTTCCTTCTTTTCTTCCTTCTTCCTTCCTTTCTTTTTTTTTATCTTTTATTCAACTCCCATACATCTCAAGTCCAAGGTGGTTCCACTAATCTGAGTATAATAAGGAAATCAGTATATCCCAGTTAGCAAACTGGAGTATGAAAAAGTGTTGACAGCGTCCCGGAACTATTTGGAGTCAGGTGTGAGAAAATAGATGCAGTTAACTGGCTGTAGGCATAAATCAGAACTGTGTATGCATTTCTCATGCAAGCTCAAGTTAAGTAAAAAAAAATAGAGGTCAGACTGCCTCAGGGGTGCTACAGGCAGAAGGCAAGCTTGCCTGTGTCCAGTGGCTGAGGAAGGTTTGCAGGCAAGGATATTTCCTGTCTATGCAACCGTATCACTTGAACAGTTCTAAAAGAAAATATAAAATGAGGTTGAGCCTCTCCTCTTAATGTTAAATTTAGGACCATTGTCTGATGAAATAAAATGATCCTCTCTTTTTCTGGGCTGCTGTGGTCACAGGTATGATTTCTTAGTCCCTTCTATATGGTTCTAACGTTCATTCTCAATATGATAAAACCCAGGTTCTTTGTTTTTTTGCAGCTGCTGTCTATCTTTTTTTATTTAAATATTTTATTATACTACTGTTAGATATACAGTTACAAGAAGTTCATGTTTGGGTTTTGGTTCTATAGTGTTCCAACACCCACCCTCCACCCCTGCCCATCTCCCATCACCAATGTCCCCACCTCCCTCCCCTGTCCCCCAGCCTGCCTCCATGGCAGGTTCTGTATCTCCTTTCTCTCTCTCGCTCTCTCTCTCTCTCTCTCGCTCTCTCTCTCTCTCTCTCTCTCCCTCTCGCTTTCCTTTCTTACACATTATAGACTGTAATATATTCTAGAACATGATTGGTTCCACTAGTTTGATGTACCGGGTCTGGACCACAAAAAAAAAAAAACCAGGTTCTCTGGAGACGAATTTTATTTGGATCAATGAGAAATTGTTCTTTCATAGATAAAATTCTTTCTTTGCTTTATTGGGATAGTAGCGTTCTCTTATTTTTTAAACCAGGGGTTTTCTGAAGTTTCATCCCATCAAACGTAAAATGCCAAAGAAAGTTCATGGCATCACTGGAAAAAAATTAAACTAATATGAACAACTTTTTATTTATCAACAAAATATTTGAAGGTGAGTAAAACACCGAGCCTTTCCAAAGTGCATAAGTAAAGAGGAGCTGGAAAAATATCTTTGTGCAAAAGAGAAAATTAACCTTCCCTTATCAACAGGAAAAGTTATGAATATAGGTCACGACATTAAGATCAGTAGTACTCTTTTCTAGCTCAGTGGACAAAACCACATACTAGTTGAATGGTTCGACCAAACATCCCAAGGAAGTTGGTACAAATGGAAGAGATACACACAAATGTGTGTGTGGGTATATAGTGGTTTTCTGCTCCTTCAACCTAATGCTTCTATCTTAAAGTAAAAGTCATTGAAAGTTTGAAATACTCTTACTTATATGATCTATACCCCACCAAAGAAAAATAAAATAGTTAAGAATACTCTAAAAATTAGCACAAAAAATGACATTATTTGTTAGACTGACATTATTTGCTAGATAGAGAATACTTTCATTTGTTCTTTTTTGAACAGGTTTTTATCTTACTTAACATATGATAATCTTGAGAGAGAGAGGAGAGTGAGTGTGTGTGTGAGAGAGCGAGTGAGAGAGTGAGAGAAAGAGAGAATAGCAAAATAAGCACCCTGACTTGAGGTGCAATTCCAAAATAGAGTATACTTATAAAACAGTATTTGCTCAATACTACCTTTACTATTTTATTTAGTTCAGGTTAATTTATTTTTTTTATTTAGTTCCATTTCAGGGGAGCTCCCAAGAGGTCCTCAGGGAACATAGGGGCCATTCCTTGCAATAGTTGCCCAGTTCTCTGGGCTTGAAGTCTCAACCCTGACCCAATAAAGTCGCAGTCTCTGGCTCTCACATGGCAATGCCAAAGGGGCGGGGGTGTGTAGTGTTTGTATCTTGTATGCAAGTTCTCTGCATGCAAATCATCTACTCCATCCTTTTCATTTCTCTCCCCAGTCCCTCAAAAATTTTTCTTTATAAACAAAATGTTTATATACAGGGTATCCCTATAAATAAGTAATGAAATAATGACTGGGGAGATAGTCTCAAGCATATTAGAAGAATCTAAAATATCAAATGTTTAATTTTATTCTTTCACTTGCTATTTTGGTTGAAATAGTTGCACATTGCTATCAAAATTCTCTACTACTGACAAGTCCCTTAATATATTTTATATAAGAATGCACTAATACCCTTCATTTAAATCAGTGAAACCTACTCTGTTTTTTTATTTTAAATAAAAACTTGTTGCTGAAGACAGAAGGATGAGCCTTGTTGTGTTACAGCAGATGAGTGATGACTGGACACCTGGAGCAGGTAAAATATTAGTAAAATCAATGTTCAAATAAATGTAGATGCATGCAAATTGTTACTAAATTCTGCATGTTGGGAAAATAAAAGAATATTATTGAAAAACTTCATGTGGAAAAAATTGAAAATAAAAGTTTCTATTTTTTGCTATTATTTCTAAATGTCCAAAATAAAAACACTTTACAATATCTGCAAAAGACTAAGGATTGTGTGCATGTGCGTGTGCATGCACGCATTTGCACACACACACTCACACACACACAAGAACAGGATTTACTTAGTCCTCTAGTGCTTTAATTTTGATTATGGAACTTTACAAAATACCTGGTCTGCTTGCCAGAATTGCCCAACAAAATCCTACTATATTAGCAAAGAATGTATTCTTGGCATGACATATAGTTCTGTATTAAACATTCTAGTAGCTCACATACTAAAGTTATTTAAGGACTTCTCTTGATCACTTGAATCCCGTTATTCATCGATTTGCTCGAGCAGGCGCCAGTAACATTTCCATTGGACCCTATCACGTGCCAATGTAACCCAATGGCATCTGTTTGATTCAGGAAAGGACTTCTCTATTAGTTGTGATTTAATTCAAAGCAAGGCTCCCTAAGTGATGTGGGTTAAGGATTGTTTCTGCTTGTGGAAAACAACAATAACAAAATCCTCTCTGTCATTCTCATGATGGCTGATAATATTATAAAGTTAAATTTGCATTTTTTTCTGCTCAAGACTTGATTCATATGTAATACAATACAGCTAAGACCTCACATGTTTACATATCAAATTGATTTACAAAAATACACATTTTCTGTTCCTGTGCCTTTCAGAAATCTCCTCTGGGGGCCAGAGAGATAGTGCAGTGAGTAGGGTTCTTGCCTTACATGTAGCCAATTGGATTTCCATCTCTGGCACCCATATGGTACTCTGAGCCCTGTCAGGGGTGATCCTTGAGCATGGAACTAGGAGTGAACCCTGAAAACTGCCAGGTATGGTTCCAAAACAAGAACAAATACACATAAAGGGAAAATCTCCTATGAATATTACCAGGAACCCCCAAATGATTGATTTCCAGCTATCAGAGATGTTCCCACCAGTGCTCTGCCTTGGGTTTTAGTCAGCTGTTGTCACATGGTTAAACACTTTGCATTGATACCTATGTATGTATTGACAATAGGCTGAGTGCAATCGACCATTACTGGTCCCAGTTCCTTTTTCGCTCACGAAGTTGTCTGTCTCCAAAAGTTGCTCTAAATTCTACTCCTGTCATGGTCAGGGCAGTGAACAGTGAAAAGGGCAATGCCCTGTTCTTCCAAAGCTACTCATCTTTGAGAGGTCATGGCAGTCAGTGCCACACTTCCCGCCTTCTCAGAGCCCCACAAAGCTGTCCTGGCCGATATTAGCCCTCAGACCCCACCAGAAAGAAACATCAGTCCAAGACCTGGGCAAATCCCAGACGCGTTTGTTACCTCACCCTGAACTCTTGGTTTTCTGGATTTTTACCTTCAACCCAATTCTTCCCTTCTGAATTAGTCGCAAAATAAAAGTCCCAGCAAATATCAGCGAATACCATCTCATATTTGTGGTTTAGAAGTGAGTGAATGTTGTTTCACCAGTTACACCTGGATTCCTAGTCAAGTCAGAAAAATACCCCTTTGCACTTATTAAGAAACCTCAGCGTGTAGAGGTATAAATGTGCACATTAGTGTATATGAAACAACCAGCATAAGGAACAAAGCAGAGTATGGAGGGACGGGAAAGCTGGTATGAAGCCATCTGGAGCATTTATATTGAAATAGCTGTTTCTTGGATATTTATTGAAAAGCAATGCTTGTTGACAAGATAGATTCTTCTGTTTCTACTGAGAAATAACTTCCTTCTTAATTTCACATAGAAAAGAACATCTGTGTATTACTAGTCTAAAGTGAAACGATTCCTATTACAGATGTACACCCATATACTTAAAGTTGCACTAAGAATTTGTGCAACTTTTTTCCAATTAAAAAATACTTTTATTTTTATCAATAATTTTATAACTATAATAAAAATTTTAAAGCTTTATGATTTAAAAATGTTATGGATTGCTTAAAAGGTAGAAATACTGATGACTGAGCAGCCAGGGTCAACTGGAAACGTCAATGATGTTGGTTCGATTCTATTCCAAAAAATTCCCTTTAAGCAATCAAATACGCTGCAGTCTTTCAAATAAGTTATGAAATCCCAATCAGCAGGGCTGGAATATTTCCAAGATTAAAAATGGTAATAATCCAAAGCTGATTTTGCATATTAAATCAATGTATCAACATAAGTGTAGCATCTAATATGACTTTTGCTCTGGTTTTTAGAAGTACCATGCTAAAATAAATACACTAGAAGTTAAAGTATGCCATGTAATATAGTAAATAATTGTGCTTTCTACTGGGAATTTTCTTTAATATAAACTTAACATTGTGATTGCAGTTCTAAAACATTGTTTTATAGGCTGCAATAATGGTCAGTTTCTCTAGTTTGATTTAGATATAAACTCAAATTGCCATTGAAGAGTTGACAAGAATTTTGAATAGATAAAGAACTAGTGAGGAACAAACGAGGGTTCAGTAACAATACAGGGCCCAGGCAATTAGATAGGTGGATGTGGTTACTGATTGGGAAGAGTAAGATAACCCTTGCTTCATGTCTGGTTTGTTTTTTCCCTGGTAGATTTTAATGCCACTTACCAAGGCAGGCAAACAAACAAAGAAACATAATATAGAAGAAAGCAGAGAAATGTAGTCTGGACAAGGCAAATTTAAAATTTCATAGTAGACAGTTGTATATATAAATGTTAAAAATATTATATATGCACATATATATGTGTACATATACACATATACACATGTGTATATATACACACATATACACATATCATGTGTAAAGGACACATGATAGAGACTTAAGTACTATCAACAAAGCTTGGAGATTTTGAGTTACTGAGCAGGAATATGAGATGAATTGATAAAATATGAGGGGCTTGAGGCATAGTCCCATGGGTAAGGTTCTTGCCTTACATGCATCAGACCCAGGATCAATCTCTGGCACCCCATCTGGTCTTCGGAGTCTCATTAGAAATGATCCTTGAGCATTGAATCAGAAGTAAGCTCTGAGAACTGCCAGATATGTCCTTTATAAAACAAGAAAAGGTGAGGCTTAATAAAATAACTTTGAAGAATCCAGAATTGGAAGAGAAATGAGAGCTTGGGAGAATTAAGAATGCTCTTGGAGTAGGAACCATGCCAGAAGAAAGGAGTGTGATGGGAACTAACAGAGATGAAAATTTTGAGAAAAGAGAAAAGTAGACATATTGTTGAGTTAACAAGTCTCCCTGTGCCTTGCCTTTGCTGTTGTGGTAGGAAGTATTTGCTAAGAGAAAGCCCGTAGGACCAGGCAGACAAAAATCTAGGTGGGGTCAGAGATAGCATTCTTTTTTGCAACTTAGAATCTTTAATGCAAATAGTAAGAAGGCAAGAAACAGTGAGAATTAGTGAACTCCAATGGTGGTGATGGAAAAACTTATGAATGCGAACATTAAAAATAAAGTGAATGTGAGCATAGTGATTATTCTTTCGTCCAATTTTATTTGTTTCTCTGATCTTTCAGTTTCCTATTAATGTCTCATGAATTTGCTTTTACTTAAAATAAATAGCTACTGAAGAGTTAAATGAATTATACTGCAATAGGTAATATAGATGGGTAAAACAGGTTCAGTAAAATTAAAACCATTCAGTATTACAGTTAATTATGTATAGATGGGATTAGACTGACAATGGCACCAAGGTAACTAGAACTCTTATTTCTTATCTGTTAGACTAAGACACTCTTATCTTGGTTTTTGTTGTGATAGACCAGTTTGAGGCTCTTCATATTCCTGGAGCAAGCAGATGCTATTGGGCTACACTGGCACCTGATAGGGTCAAATGGAAACGTTAATGGCGCCCGCTCGAGCAAATTGATGAATAATGGGATGTCAAGTGATCAAGTGATTAAGTGAACATAGATGTAGCACAAAAATGTAATATCTGTACTATTTTTAGGTGTGCAATACAGTAATATTAAGTATACTCAAATATTGCACAACCAATGTCCAGAATGCTATTCACTTTAGCTAAAATACGCTTTTGCTGTTCCTATGCAGTAGACACTTCTATATCCACCTAGTATTCACTCTACCCTTTCTTTTCAGGGTAAAAGTACTCACTCAAACCTTGCAATTTTAAGTAGGCACATGTTCACTCAAAATAAATCTATCTCCAAGTTTTCCTGGTATCAAGGTCAATTCAGCAGGATGACTAGATGTGACTTGTGAAACCTCCAGGTTGTAACCTAGGGAGAAAAGAGCAGTCCTTCGTTCTCTTTCCTAATGAAATAAATGTGAACTATGCATCATATTGATGAAGGCAATACTAAAGTATGAAGGCAGAATAAGTTGAAAGTACTTCCTTGACAATCATGAAGCAGAGTTCCTTGTTAATATTATTGTATGTATCACATTGAAAAAATTGTTATATTACTAGAAGTTACTGTATTCACTATGTCTCTGTTATAGGGACTGAATCAATTGTACCTGATAAAACCACATGGAATTTTATTTCCCTTCCTCTTCTCAAGAAAAACAAGACATTTTCTCAGTCCAGACTCCAAAGCTCATCAGAACCCATGCAAGAGAGATGCTGATCTCAAGACCAGTTTAGCAGAGCAGCCAAGTTCAAGCCCAGGTAGACAGCTTTCGGAGGCAGAAGTCATTGGGCATTCCTGGAGATGGAGCTGGGGTCCTCATTCCCTCTCTGACCAGTCTAGGAGGTCTGGTGGCCATGCCCATGAACTGCCTCAGGGCTCTCAGCCATCATGCAGGGACTCAGACACATAGGGGTGAGCTGCCATCTGGCTCTCCCGCGTTGCCCGGCCACTTACTGCCGCTGGTACATCAAACTAGTGGAAGCAATCATGTTCTAGAATATATTATAATCCACAAAGTGTAGGAAATGGAAGTGAGAAAGAGAGAGAGAGAAAGAGAGAGAGAGGAGAGAAGAGAAAGAGAGAGGAGAGAGAAAGAGAAAAAGAAAGGAGATAAAGAACCTGCCATGGAGGCAGGCTGGGGAAGAGGGAGGGAAGTGGGGACATTGGTGATGGTAAATGGGCATGGGTGGAGGGATGGGTTTTGGAACACTGTAGAACCAAAACTCAAACATGAACATCTTGTAATTGTATATCTAACGGTGGTATAATAAAATATTTTTTAAAAAGAAAAAGCAAGACAAATGCAAGAGAGTTGCATTTTCCCCCTTAAGTAGTATTAAATTAGATTGCACTTCACATTTAATATTCTTGAGTCCCAAATCCAAGAGAAATAACATTTAATTTATTATGTTGATAAAGTTGATGGAGTAATGTGTGCATTTTATGCAACATGTGGTAGATGGGAGAATCTAGGAAGACACCTCTTTTGGTCAATGTGTTTAAAATGACAAGATTGTGCTGAAAGAGATGAGTAAATAAAGAGGAAAAATAGAAAAATCTTGAACAATTCAGAATTAGTTTTGGAAGATGAGAGTACACAGGTGGGGGTGGTCATTCACTTGATCACTTGAACCCCGTTATTCATCGATTTGCTCGAGCGGCGCCAGTAACATTTCCATTGGACCCTATCACGTGCCAATGTAGCCCAATGGCATCTGGTTGATTCAGGAATATGAAGAGCCTCAAACCGTTCCTTCAGGGTCTTGACAAGGAAGTCTGACCATCTTGTAGGTGGGCGGCCATGTGATCTTTTGACATCCCGTGGGATCCAGTCGGTAATGGCTCTAGTTCAGCGGTTGTCTCCAAATCGCATTACATGTCCAGCCCATCTGATTTTCGATGCCTTGGCAAACGAGACAGCGTCCCTGATTCTGGAATAGCGATGGAGGTCAGAACTCGGGGGAGGGAGGGGTGGTTATTAGCAAAAGAAAACATTTTAAATCACACGGTCTCCAAATCGCGTGCCAGCCCATCTACGATGCCTTGGCACGGACAGCCCCTGATTCTGAATACCGGAGGCAGAACTCGGGGGGGTGGTTATTAGCAAAAAGAAATTTGCACAAACATTTTAGCATTCTTTTGTGTGTGAAAACTGAGATATTCACACAGGAACTGTTGGTTCCTTCAGGTAGTGAAATAAATGCTAGATAAAGTGTCAGGGTTTGATGAGGTTCCCAGCAGATGATGGGACTGATGAAAAATTTCCCAAGCAATGGACAAAGGAAAGGGACCCTCATCTTGTTAGCAATCAGTGGTCGTTTAATTCAAATCAAGTCTGATAGCTATAGGAGCATCGTGAAGGGTTGGGGGGTTGGGGGTTGCACATAGGTGATTGTTGTATGACAGGCCTAGCCTAGCTTGTGCTGTTATTTTTCTTAAGCTATTTACATGTTCTTGCTTAATTTTTTTAAATTGTACCACCATGAGATATACAATTACAAAGATGTTCATAATTGGGTCTCAGTCATACAGTGTTCCAGCACCCATCCCTCCACCAGTGCCCCATTCCCACCACCAGTGTCCCCACATTCCCTTCCACCCACCCCCAGCCTGCCTCTACAGGCACTTTTTCTTTTCCTCTCTTTCTCTCTGTCACTCTGTGTCTCTGTATCTCTCTCTTCTGTGTAAACACTGATGGAGAGTGTGGCAGAGTCACAAGAGTCATTTTTGACTCTGAATCAGCAACTTATGAAATATTACTATAATCTCTACTATGATTCCAATATTATCTATATTGGGCACAATTCCTCTTAATATCCACTGGTCCCAGTGGGGGACAGTTAGAATTTACCAGGAGACTACCACCCTGGCTACATTGAGACTATAGTTTTAGATCAAAGGAAGTTCATACTAGTTTTCCCCCAAGCAGGCGAACATGACCTTTTCCATAAGCAGAGGACAAGACACTCAGAATAACCTTGGTGCAGAACAGAAAATAGAAGGACCATCCAGATTGCATGAAACCCATGAAATTATCATGTGTTTATCCCCATGAATATACATCCGTTGAGATGTATTTCTTTATACCATCTCTCTCTCTCTCTTCTCTTCTGTCTCCATTATTTTGACATAATCTCAGAGAAAGGGACTAGTCTCTAGCATAATCATTTGTTTAGACCTGAAACAAGTGTGGCACTGCTTAGGGTGGTACCACCCTACTCCGACAACTAGAAGCTGATTCGTTGATCTTTATTGACACTACCCTTCCTGAAGATATGATTACTTTTGGATATACAAGGGAACTGACTTGAGGTACTTGGATCCATTTTGGTGGGAGACTTGGGCCAGAGCATATGGTCTAAGTTCTGGTCAAGAGCTAGAGGTCTGAGGAATCCCATTATTTTGGGAATGTAATGGCAGAGCTTGGTGATCATTCTGGGAGTTGTCTTCTTAAACTTTTCAGACTTTTCTCCCTGTTGCATGAAGTAGAATTTTGCATGAAGGATATGGTGGTTCGATCCTGTTTGGAATTTTGGGAACTCTTTGGCACCATTGTGGCTACATGGGAAGATGCCATCATTGATGACATCGATGAAGAATACAACTGACTGGTTCAGCACCTCCATGATTGTGCAAAGAAAGCCGAGAGAGAGGAAGCCACAAAAAGAACACCTATCTTCAAAAACTCTTGAGCTCATTTGCCAATGTGGCAAGGCGCGAGCCTCAAACAATCAAATGTTAACATCCAAGCTCACAAAGCAGTGAGGAGAAGCTGATAAAGGAAGACCTCAAAGAGAGAAGAGCAGAAATACTGGCCAATGCAGCAGAAGCCGGGAAAAGCATTCACAACGCCGCCTATCCTTCGCCAACTAAAAGACCAAGGTGATTGCCCTCCGACGTCCTGATGGATCTATCACATCTCTAGAAAGGCAATGGAGAAGATTATTTATGACTACCACTTGGATCTCTTTGATAGCCACGTCCAACTGCCCACATACCAAATTTCACAGGATGGATATGTCGCTTCCTAATGTTCTCCCTTCAGAAATCTGACATGCCATTTTGTTAGTAAAGAAGCAAATGAACAGCACCCAGCCCAGACAAAGTCAGACTCGAACACCTAAAGAATCTGCCGTCGTTACTCATCAATGCACTGGTTTGGCTCTTCACATGCTACCTGTCTGAATGCAAGGTGCCCTCCCAATGGAAAACCAGCAGAACAGTTCTACTGTACAAAAGGGAGACATTCAAGACATTGGCAACTATCGTCCCATCTACCTGTTGTCCATCATCTACAAGCTGTTCACTCGAGTCATCCTGAACAGGATTGGCAGAACATTAGATGAAGAACAACCATGCGAGTAAGCTGGCTTCCGAAATTATTCAGCACAATCGACCATATCCACACTAACCATACTCATTGAAGTTTGTAGGGAGTTCAAGATGCTGCTCTGTCTCATGTTCATTGATTTAAAGAAAGCCTTTGATTCTCTGGAGACCGAAGAGGTCAAAATGCCTAGCCAAACAGGGTATTCAAACCCAATACATACAAATAGGGTGTTCAAACCCAATACAGAGGCTGGAGCAATAGCACAGTGGGTAGGGCGTTTGCCTTGCATGCAGCCATGCAGCCAGCCGGGTTCGATCCCCAGCATCCCCTATGGTTCCCCGAGCACTGCCAGGAGTAATTTCTGAGTGAAGAGCCAGGAGTAACCCCTGAGCGTCGCCGGGTATGACCACCCAAAAAGCAAAAAAAAAAAAAAAAAAAAGGAAAAAGAAAGAAAAAAGAAAAGAAAAAGAAAAAAAAAGCAAAAAAAAGAAAAAAGATTCTTCGTGAGCTGTATTACAGATTCACCACCAGAATCTCACCATTCTACAAGGAAGTGATCACTGATGTCAAAAGAGGGGTTCGACAGGGTGATACCATTTCACTGAAACTTTCAGCGCCACCTCTCAAGAACATCATATGACAGTTAGAATGGGAAGGAATGGGAATGAAGGTAAACGGTCTGCAACTAAACCACCTCCGCTTTGCTGATGATATCGTTCTAATAACACCAAACATTAGCCAAGCAGCACAAATGCTGGCTGACTTCGACTGAGAATGTGGAAAGATAGGTCTACAGCTGAATCTCAACAAAACTATGTTCATGAAAAATGAGCTAGTTCCAGAGGCCCCATTCAATGGAACAAACATCTCTGAATGCAGCAGTTATGTGTACCTAGGTCAAGAACACAACATGATGAAAGCTCTAAAACCTGACTTGTGTAGGAGGAAGAGAGTGGCATGGAATGCCTTCAAGAGCATCGAAGAAATAGCTAAAAGGACAAAGAACCTCCAACTCTGGGCACATCTCTTTGGCTCCACCATTCTCTCTACATTGAGATATGCCTTAGTACCTGGGCCTTACAAAAGCAGGATGAGAACGCTATTCGGGTCTCCCAAAGAAGAACCGAAAGAGCTATGCTTGCAATATCACACCTCACTCAAGTGAGAGTAGGAATCGGAGTTCTGACCTTCGTCCAACGATCATGAGTCAGGGACACTGTCTCGTTTGCCAAGGCATCAAAAATCAGATGGGCTGGACATGTAATGCGATTTGGAGAAGTCCGCTGGACTATAGCTGTTACCAACTGTATCCCATGGGATGTCAAAAGATCATGTGGCCGCCCACCTACAAGATGGTCAGACTTCTTCGTCCAAGACCCTGAACTAATTGAGGCTCTTCATATTCTTCGAGCAGCAGATGCCATTGGACTACACTGGCACGTGATAGGGTCAAATGGAAACATTACTGGTTCCTGCTTGAGCAAATTGATGAATAACGGAATGTCAAGTGATCAAGTGAATGGAAGAACTTGTTTATTATTGAATTAGTAAAAGTCTTTTGGAACCGTGCTGGACTCATTAGTTTTCATCCATTCCCCACCAACCTCGGATGTAGAAGGGAACTCGTTTCCTGATATCATTGGGGACCCCAGTGGGGTATATCCCTGACAGGTAATTGACAATGAACAGATGTAAAGCCCCTTCATCCAGGGACAATCTGTTAGAGTATCTTTCTAAGGACACAATTCCATCTAGGGACTTACTGCTTTCTCCTTTCCTTTACAGGTAGCCTGTAAATAATCATATTAAATTTTTTTTCAATAAAATTTCTAGTTACTTCATATAATCATAGTAAGAGATATAGACTTTCATCTTCACACTGGATAGGCTTAACATGGTCTCTCTGGACTCATGGCAAAGTGTGGTTTTTCCTGGGACATCTTGACATATATTCCAGACCATGATACTAGGGCAAATTAATTTTTACTCCACCAGGGTCCTTTCTCAGTCACTTCTTTATGCGTCATGTTAGTCTGTTTCACAACCGTAATCTTAACTTATTACACTTCTTATAGCACTTTGTCTTATGTCAAGGCTGGGGTAGCTGACTCCTGGCTTGCCCTGGGTCCATTCAAGTACCATGGTGGGACCCTCCTTTTGGGGTGTCAGGAACTAAAGTCAATCTGAGGGCAACTGAGGTTTAAGTCAGGTAAATATGACAGATGCCCAGGAGTAAACATTTCAGAGTCAATTAATTCTTATGTTACAAAAAGCATAGCACTGTCTTCCTATGGCTATTCACAAAGTACATTGCTCTACTATAAGAATATGCAAAGGGCATAAAGGAAAGAGAAAAGCAGTGTTTCACTTGTAATACCAAACCCAAGGGATCAGAAGGCTTGACTTTGTAAGTTGTGTCTGATTAAGAGAGAATGTGACTAACAGGAGAAGAAGGACCCAAGGAGAGGCTAAAGTTAAACACAGAGGGATTGGCTGTGCCCTGGTGGCATAGGGTGTGTCTCCAGGAGCACTGGAATGGGAGCAATCTCAATTACCTATGCTCCTGTGGGACAATCTTATGTTAAACCTGAAACGCCTAGGACTGTAATCCAACAATAAAGAATTTAAGAAAGGTGGTTTAAAATTTGTATTTAGTAAATGATGAAGAATGCTATAAATGCTGCTCTTTCCAACTCACAAATGTCTATAATTCTTCTAAGATACTTTATGTATCAATGAATTAAAATTTTGTGTTCTTTCTTCTAAAGGCTGATGGACATAAAAAAGTAAATCATGTACCACTTCAAATAATAGCAATAAAAATTTAATTTTTCTACAGTGGGGCAGTTCTGTCTGTAATATAAATGACATAAAATTATATATAATAGATACTTATAACTTATATATGTATATAGTAGATAACATATACTCAGTGCCTTAAAATAATATTTTCTAATAATCAGTCAGAATTGGGTGCAGATTCAAAATCAGTCACTAATAGTGTATGATTTGAGGCTACCTTACTTTTCTAAGTTTCAGTTTCCTCATCTGGAACAGAAGATGATCATATTTGCACTACAGGGTTGATAATGATAGTTAGAAAAGATAATTATGGAAAGTACTTAGCATATTAATGAGTGCTCAGTAAATTGTGCATGCTATTTTTTATTGTTATTATAGCTATCTCTAAATGACAATTTCTTTGTAACAAAGCATAAGAACTGTGAGTGTCTTCACTCATGCTTCTTTTTTGGATTTTCTTGACCCTGGAGATTTAAAATAAACTAATATGAATGCTGAACTTTGAATTATAGAAATTTCAATGAAAATTTAAAGGGAAATTCTACTGAATTAAAAGAAGGATGAACTTTTTGTGTATTTGAGGGGGCTGAAAGTGATGGGGCCTCATCTGGTAGCTTAGGACTGACTTCGGGCTTACATACAGTACTAGGTGGTCACTTCTGGAGGTGCTTAGCGACCAGGTGCAGTGCCGGGAATCAAGCTGGGACTGGCAGTGTTTAAGGCAAGCACCTTATTCCTGTAGTTTTTCTCAAATCAGGGATGAATTTTTCTTAAAAGTAGGAGGAGAGAGAGAGAGAAACTTAGTTCATATTGGAAAATGAACAAAATAAAAGAATAAAATATAAATTACAAAAAGAAACTCAAATGATCAGTATATTTTCTGTGCTTAATAACTTTTAAAAACTTTATTTTTTTGCTTTTTTGGGTCACACCCTGTGACGCTCAGGGGTTACCTCCTGGCTCTTTGCTCAGGAATTACTCCTGGCAGTGCTCAGGGGACCATATGGGATGCCGGGGATTGAACCCGGGTCAGCCACATGCAAGGCAAATGCCCTACCCGCTGGGCTATCACTCTGGCCCCTCTCAGTGGTTAATAGCCACTAGGTATCACTAGAATGAAATATTATTTTTGGAAAGCATTGCATCCAAAAGGAAATACCCATGGGCTCTCTGATGCATTAAACCTAAAGGAACACCCAGAAATTAATATTCTTTGCTTGTTTTGGAGCTACATGTGGGGGGGGGAATCAGGACTTACCCTGGCTATGAGTTTAGGGATTACCCCCTATTGGTTAGAGGTCATATAAGGCTCTGAGGCTAAAAACTCAGGTCTGCTGCATGCCAGGCAAGTACCCTACCCAAGAAGCTATGATTCTGATCCTAATCAATGCTTTGTTCTTTATACCTCACTTCTCAATCTCCATGTAATTTGAGGTTAGATGTCCATACTTTACTCACTTTTAAAAATAATCATGGACCTTCAAATTTGAAAATAATACTTGGCAATTAATACCTAGCTTTCAGTAATATTATAAAACTTTAATTACCAATTGGTAGTTGTTTACTTCTGTTTGATATATTTTTCCTCTTTTCTCTAACTTTTTGTATCTTCATAAAATTATCTGCATGATATTTCTTTGCTACAAGAACACTTAGTTGGTGCAATTTCTAAGAACCCTTGGATATCAAAGAATGTTCCTCTAGAAATCATTTTCTTCAAATTCATAGGCATTTCTTACTGATGTGTGCCATTTTTATAGTAGTCTTGGGCTATTTTTGTTTTTGATCTCGTAAGTAATTTTTAGTTAGTGCATATGTAATTATTTTTATCGTTTTTAGATTCAGTCATTTTTATGTTCCCAAATTATAAACATGCATTCAAAAATGGTGCCAGGGTATGTTAGCTGTCCATAGCTGTATGAAACATTCAAGGCTTTATGTCTTAAGACAACAAACATTTGTTATCATTTCTTTGGATCAGAATCCTGTAGACATCTAGCTAGGTATTTTTTGTCCAAGGCTTTCCGATGAGGTTCAAAAAATTTACTAAAGAAGCAGACATTCAAAGTATTGCCAGGGGCTGAAGAATCTTACTCAAAGGTCCCTCCCACCCTTGCTCTGCTGTTGGCTGTTGGCTGGAAGCCTCAGATCTTTACTGGATGTCATCAGAGTACCTTGCTTTCTTACCCAAATCGGCTAAGATGTTCTTAGGTGTTTGCTTAGCATGGCAGTTAACTCTCTCCAATGAAAAGCAAATAACAAGAGAGAGAAGGAGAGAGGGGCACCCTATCATGGTTATTTTATTTTCTGGTCTTCTCATCCAACACTATTATTTCTTTTCGTACTCTATTTGAAATAGTTCACTATTTTTCTGGGGACAGGGAATTCAGATCTTTTGAAAGGAAATTATTAGAGAACTTTAGAACATAAAACTAAAACAGGGGCCAGAGCAATAGCACAGTGGGTTAGGCGTTTGTCTTGCATGCGGCAGACCAGGGTTGATCCTGGGCATTCCATAGGGTCCCCCAGCACCACCAGGAATCACTCTTGAGTAAAGAACCAGGAGTAACCCCTGAATGTCACAGGGTGTGATCCAAAAAGGAACAAAACAAACAAACTTAAAAACAAAACCACAGGGCTGGGAGATAGTCTAGGAGATAACGGTGGATGCCTTGTATGCCCTGACCTGGGTTCAATCCAACACCACCTGATCCTCTAGCATTGTATGGTGGGCCCTTGAGTCCTTCCTACAGTAAAATGGTGGTCTTGGAGCTCCTCCCACTGCAGGACCTGACTGGACTTATCTGTCATCCCAGTATTGACTGGTTGCCTGACTAACTGAGTATTGCCAAAAGTGATCCCTTGGCACCCTGAGCACTACTTTGGAAGCTCTTCCCCAAACCAACCAAGAGCCTGCCCAAAATAAGTCCCACTGTGTGTATAATATCCCACTGTGGGTATAATATCACTGGCCTCTCATCCCCGCCTGCAAATTGTTAACCTATAATATCTAATCTTTATTTAGTTGTAAGATTAATAAAATAATATACTTGGTGTTTTTTTTTATTAGAGCACTGTGAGATGGATATTTACAAAGCTATTGATGATTGAATTTCAGTTATACAGTGTTGTAGCACCATCCCTCTGTTGCAGGACTCCTAAGGGCCGCTGCATCTGCTCTGGAGTGCCTCCCGCAAATCACTCCGTAGATAAGGGGGTAGTCTAAATGTGGCAGTTTATCCGACCATGTATGCTGTACTAGCTGGTATAAATATTTTCCCATGCTACCACAATCATCGTGGGACTAGCTAGATCTTACCAGCATATTAGCCTGGCCACGCTGAACCCCTAAGTAATTAGACCAAAGAGAAATGCTGTTTGCTTCCAAGCAAACAAGCATGGCTCCCTGATATACTCAAAGGCAACTAAAATATAAAACTACAATGAAGTAGAAGAGACTTGTGAAGGCTTGGAGAAATATTTAACTGGCATTAGTATTAGTCTTTGGTACAGAGACATGCCATCTCAGAAACCCCCTTCTCTACACTACAAAGGCATTCCCAGGCAGATTTCCGCTCAAAACATTAGCATAGTAAAGGCCCTAGGTGAGGTGCAGGGAGGGATTACCTAAGGGCATTGGACCCTCCCTGCTTTCCATAACAGTGGGAGGAAGGTCTGAGTTACAGGGATATAAACTAGCCGGTTCCCGCCTCTCTGCTCTCCGGCCTTCTTCTTTGTGGGATCTCTCCTTGTGAGCGCTCATTCCCCTTGGAAGCTTTTTCTTCTTTACACGTGGTGGTCGCCATCTTGGCCTACACGTGGCTGAGGTTCTAGCCTGGAATCCTAAGCATCGGGCTTTTCCTTTTGCTGATTTGTATGCCTGAACCTGTGATAAGTAAAGCCTTTTTAAAACTGCATCGGATTCCTGAGTTTTCATCCGTTCCTCACTGGCTTCGGAGGTAGAAGGGAACTCGCTTCCCAGCACTGTCGGGGACCCCCCCGGGAGCGGCCCCGACATCCCCTCCACACTTGGTATTTTCTTCTGCTCTATTTCATTTAGCTTTTCTTCATGAATTCCAATTATTCCACAGTATGTATTTTGACTTATCTATAGTTCTTTTTCTTTTGTAACTTTAATATCTGTTTTTCTTCTGCAGTCTGGGTGAATAATCCCAGGTTTGTTCTCTACATCAAATCTGCTCTTTTTGACCTTCAATAACATTTTAAAGACTGCTATTATATTTTTAATTTATCTGTAATCCTTCTACATCTCCACATCTATTTTTATCTCATACTGTTGCCATTCTATGACAACTTGTTGGCTCTCTTCCTGGGTTATTCTCACAATTTCAGCTCTACTTCATCGAAGAATTTTTTTCCTTGTATCCACTGAAAATGCCAAAGAGTTTCATTTCTTTTTTGACTAAAGGCTGATAATTTTCATAGTTATACCATTCATGTGAACCATTATTATAGCTTTATTTTCTCATGGATTCTATGTTTTCACTTTCATTGTCAAAAATAAAAAAGTCATTCCCTTGATTCTGTCCACTTGTATGATAGAAAATTCCTTAGTTATAAAGGAAGAGGGAAAATAACATCCTTTGAGTGGTCATTTATCTATTGCCACTCTGATATCATGAGATGGCACCTATTGTTGTTGTTGTGTAGTTGTAGGATGCTCACCACATAGAATTTTCAAGTTGCAGTGTTCTTTGGTGAACACTTTCAAGAATTCTGCTGATCTCTGCACCTCTCATCCACTGCCTCCTAAATTTCAGAATCTCTTTGTGGGATGAGATCTCTTAGGAATCAGGATACTGCTACTAGATTCTACTTATGAACTAAATCGCATTATTTCATCAGTAGCTGTGTCTTTAAAGATACACAATTATGGGTTAGAAAGGAAAGAGTGTCATCCTTAAGACTCAACAGCTGGGTAGGGAGATAGCACCATAAACACTGGTTCCATCCTTGGGACTGCGTATAGTTCCCTGAGCACAACCAGAAGTGATCCCTCAACCATGGAACCAGGAATAACCCTGAGCACCACCAGATGTGGGTCTCCACACAAACCAAACAAACAAGCCAACCAAAATTAATAGCTATGATTCTGCGTAACTTCTATTTTCCTGTTTATTGAAAGTACTAGATTCTGAGAAGGGGACAGTCAGGACAAGATCCATATCCCTCAACCCTAGTGGCTTCTGTTTCCCAGGGGGTGATGCTTACGTATTTCATGGTATAAAATGAAATAATCTAATTGATTTCATTTTATTATAGCTAGCAATTAGCAGTTATATTAGTGCACTCAGGTTATTTGTGTCCTCAGGCTGAGTGAAAGAAGAGGACCAGGGACAAGATGGCTGAACTCACTGGATACTTTCTTAGAGGAAAGGCAAGTCAGAGCAAGGGTGGCAGGGCAGGGAAGGGGTGGGCAGGGAAGAGTAGGACAGGAAAGGTGGAAATTTTAAATATATATATTCTCTTAACTAGAGGAATGGGTATGCAATGAGTTTAAAATATGCAAGGTGGTAAAATGAAGGGGGTTGGAAAGAGCAGATGATTGAGAGGATTATCTTCTGTATATTCTCAGCCTTTCTCAGGAATTTTTCTCTGGGGCCATTTTCTTTCTCTAATTTTACCTCACCTTTTTTCCTTCTTCCCTGTATCTGTTAGTTCCTTTAGATTACAGCATTCAATTGGTCATCAATCAAAAATTTTTAGAATTGTTGTGAGTTTGTCTTCTTTTCTGGTATTTATAGGTGTTTTTGTTGGAAATTAGATGAAGTTCTGTTGTGGCAACCAGCCAGAATGGCATTTTAACCTGGAAATTTCTCTTGATGTGATTTATATTAGCAAAAAAGGAAATACTTCAAATTCCCAACAATAGAGACTAAACAAAATAAATTATGACATAGCTTAGGGAAAGAACACTTTGTAGTCATTTGAAATTATATTCTTGAGACATATTTATTGGCATAGGAAAATGCCCACAATTTATTATTTAGTTTTTTAAAAAAGATAAAATAATGTGTACAGAGTGGTTCTTATTTTGTTTTTAAAAAAGGGCAAGAAAGGGGCAACAATGAAAGACAGAATGTAGATACAACTTTCAACAGATTTTTTTCTGGGCAGTGCAATATGGGTTAATTTCAGTTTTAAGGTTTTTTTTTATATTTTGTACTAAAATGTTCTGTTTATTTATTGTTTGGGAGATGCTCAGACCTTTCTTTAAGCTCTGCACTCAGGGATCACTCTTGGTGTGCTTGGGGGACCATATGGAGTACTAGGAATTGAACTTGGATCAACCACATGCAAAACAGATGCCCTATCTGATATTTGCTATGCCATTGCTCTGGCTGCTATTCTTAATTTATATTAAAATGTTTGTCTATAAATAATTGTAAGGAATACTATTTTTAAAAGGATATTTATATCAATGAGTTAATCTTTTTTGCAAAGGTGTTATTTTCTCTAAGTTCTAATATATATTTCTATAAACTCTAATATATATATATATATCTCTGTATGTCTATATCTATATAAAACAGTAATTTGAAGAGGTTGGAGATGCAGAAAAATATGTTCTCAATTATATATAAAAAATTCTGTCTCACTAAGAGTGAAGAAACATTAGAATCACTGTGTTCTTTGTTTAATGCAACATTAACCAGATGTGAATTTACTTCCTTTAAAGGAATTGATATATAACTATAACATGCGTAAAAGTCTTTCCTAACATTGATCTGAAGGTATGTTGTCTGAAGGCTTCATTTCACCAAATTTTACTGCCTGGGGTGCGCCTCGGGGTCCCCGACAGTGCCGGGAAGCGAAGTTCCCTTCTACCTCGAAGCCGGCGAGAAATGGATGAAAACTCAGGAATCCGATGCAGTTTTAAAAGGCTTTACTTATCACAGGTTCAGGCATACAAATCAGCAAAAGGAAAAGCCCGGTGCTTAGTATTTCAGGCTAGAACCCCAGCCACGTGTAGGCCAAGATGGCGGCCACCACGTGTAAAGGCTTTATAAAAGGGGAAGACAAGACTTCCAAGAAGGGTGAGCGCTCACAAAGAGTAGAGCCCACAAAGAAGCGGGAGAGAGGAAACCGGCTAGTTTTATACCTCTGCCACTCAGACCTTCCTCCCACTGTTATGGAAAGCAGGGAGGGTCAAATGCCCTTAGGTAATCCCTCCCTGCACCTCACCTAGGCCCTATAGTATGCTAATGTTTTGAGCCAAGATCTGCCTGGGAATGCCTTTATAGGGTAGAGAAGGGGGTTTCTGAGATGGCATGTCTCTGTACCAAGGACTAATACTAATGCCAGTTAAATATTTCTCAAGCCTTCACAAGTCTCTTCTACTTCATTGTAGTTTTATATTTTAGTTGCCTTTGAGTATATCAGGGAGCCATGCTTGTTTGCTTGGAAGCAAACAGCATTTCTCTCTGATCTAATTACTTAGGTGTCCTACGTGGCCAGGCTAATATGCTGGTAAGATCTAGCTAGTCCCACGATGATTGTGGTAGCATGGGAGAATATTTATACCAGCTAGTACAGCATACATGGTCGGATAAACTGCCACATTTAGACTACCCCCTTATCTACGAAGTGATTTGCAGGAGGCAATCCAGAGCAGATGCAGCGGCCCTTAGGAGTCCTGCAACATTTTACCATGCAATTGTTGGATTTTTTTTTCAAAACTGTGTGGCATGACCATTATGTGAATCTTTTTTATTTATTTATTTTTTTTTTTAATTTTTTATTATACCACCGTGAGACATACAATTACAAAGGTGTTCATAATTGGTTCTTGGTAGTACAGTATACCAGCACCCATCCCTCCACCAGTGCCCCATTTCCACCACCAATGTACCCCACCCCCCCCACCCACCCCGGCTGCCTCAATAGCAGGTACCCCAGTATCCTCTCTTTCTCTCTCTGTCTCTCTCTTTGTCTCTGCATCTCTCTCCCTCTTCTTTTACACATTGTGGCTAGCCCTGCAGATATTTAGAGTTTATCACTTAAGTCTATTTGTGTATATTCAATGGTGAGTTTTAATCTGCCATTACCATTTCCCACATTTAGTAAAACACTGGTATCTATTTATATCCTATTAATAAATGCAGTCATTCTATATCTGTCCTTTTCCTTCTGACTAATTTCACTCAGCATGATAGTCCCCATGTCCATCCATTTGCAGGTAAATTTCATAATTTCATGTTTTCTGACAGCTGCATAGTATTCCATAGTGTAGATGAACCACAGTTTCTTTAGCCAGTCCTCTGTTCTCGGGCCTTTAGGTTGTTTCCAGATTCTAGCTATAGTGAATAGCGCAGAGATGAATAAAGAAGTACAGATAGTGTTTCTGCTATGTGTTTTTCGGTCTCTGGGTATATTCCCAGGAGTGCTATTGCTGGATCAAATGGGAGCTCAATATCTAGTTTTCTGAGGAATGCCCATATTGTTTTCCAAAAAGGGCTGGACCAGTCGGCACTCCCACCAACAGTGGATGAGAGTCCCTTTTTCCCCACATCCACGCCAGCACCGGTTGTTCTTGCTGTTTTGGATGTGTGCCAGTCTCTGTGGTGCGAGATGGTACCTCATTGTTGTTTTGATTTGCATCTCCCTGATGGTTAAAGATGAAGAGCACTTTTTCATATGCCTTTTGGCCATTCGAATTTCTTCTTTTTGGAAGTTTCTGTTCATTTCTTCTCCCCATTTTTTGATGGGGGTGGCTGTTTTTATCTTGTGGAGTGCTACCAGTGCCTGATATATCCTGGATATTAACCCCTTGTCAGATGGGTATTGGGTGAATATCCTTTCCCACTCTTTGTATCTTGGTTACCGTTTCTTTTGAGGTGAAGAAGCTTTTCCATTTTATATAATCCCATTTGTTTATCTTTGCTTCCATTTGCTTGGTGAGTGGTGTGTCGCCTTTAAAGATACTTTTAGTTTCGATGTCGTAGAGCCGTTTCTCCTATGTTTTCTTCAATGTACCTTATAGATTCATGTCTGAGGTTGAGGTCTATAATGCATTTTGATCTGACTTTTGTGCATGGCGTTAGAAGGAGGTCTAAGTTCATTTTTTATATGTAGCTGCCCAGTTTTACCAGCACCATTTGTTGAAGAGGCTTTCTTTGCTCCACTTAATATTTTTTGCTCCTTTATCGAAGATTAAGTGGTTGTATATTTGAGAATGTGTTTCCAGGATATTCAGTTCTATTCCATAGGTCTACGGGTCTGTCTCTATACCAATACCACACTGTCTTAATTACAACTGCTCTGTAGTAGAGCTTGAGGTTGGGGAAAGTGATACCTCCCATCTTCTTTTTCCCAAGGATTGCTTTAGCTATTCGGGGGTTTTATTATTCCATACAAATTTCAGGAGTGTTTGTTCAATTTCTTTGAAGAACATCATGGGTATCTTTATATGTGAATCTTTTTTTTAAAACTTGTGCCAGATCAGTGTTCTACTAATTGTGGGAAATGGTAGTGCCAGACTAGAACTCAGCATTGAATATACACAAAGAGATTTACATGATAAACCCTAAATGTCTTTAGGGCAAGCCACAATGTATAAGAGAATAGAGAGAGAGAGAGAGAGAGAGAGAGAGAGAGAGAGAGAGAGACAGAGAGAGAGAGAGAGACAGAGAGAGACAGAGAGAGAGAGGAAAAGAAAAACTAAAGGAAAACTGCTAAAGAGGCAGACTGTGGGTGTGTGGGAAGGAATGTGGGGACATTAGTGGTGGGAATGGGGCATTGGTGGAAGGATGGGTGCTGAACACTATGTCTGAAACCCAATTATGAACATCTTTGTAACTGATCTTTGTAATTGTGTATCTCATGGTGGTATAATGAAAAAAGTTCTACAATTAGAAAAATTACCACAAAAAAAACTTGTGCCAGAATCAAGAATTATTTATTATTAAACTATGTTTAGTGGAGGATTAGGATACATAGAATAGCCATCATTGCATTCAAATGGAATAGTCCCAATCAATGCATATCATTTGTTTATAGCTTAATGATCTGAATAAATCACATGTTAGTGACTGATTTGTACAGTATAGTTGAAACATTACACTTAAGAAAACTTACTATGGCATTGCAAAGTATGGACTTAAAATATTTCATTTTTAAAAATTTTTTTATTTTTTAAAAATATTTTATTATACCACCATTAGATATACAATTACAAGATGTTCATGTTTGAATTTTGTTTCTACAGTGTTCCAACACCCATCGCTCCACCCCTGCCCATCTCCCATCACCAATGTCCCCACCTCCCTCCTCCTTCCCCAGCCTGCCTCCATGGCGGGTTCTGTATCACCTTTCTCTCTCTCTCTCTCTCTCTCTCTCTCTCTCTCTCTCTCTCCTTCTCCTTCCCTTTCTTACACATTGTAGATTGTAACATATTCTAGAACATGATTGGTTCCACTAGTTTGATGTACTGGGTCTGGACCATGAAAATGGTGGCTATTATGGTGAGTGAGTCTCATCCGGCTGCTTCCAAGACCCTACAGAGGTGACGGTACCCCCAGCACTGCCAGAAGTAATTCTCAAGTGCAGAGTCAGGAGTAACCCCTGAGCATTGCTGGGTGTGAGCTAGAAAATAAGAAAATAAATAAATAAAAATAAAGGGTTTGCTTAGAGTGGCAGAATTTCTCCACTCATCCAGAGGCTGCTGTAAAAGGCTACCTATTGCCTGGAGGAGTGTTTCACTTTGTTCCTGATGTGACCTTGGAAACTATTTTTATTTATTTATTTTATTTATTTTTTCTTTTTTTAGCTCTTATTTTTTTTTTAATTTTTTTATTTTTACAATTACAAAGATATACAATTAAAAAGTTCATATTTGGGTTTTGGTCATACAGTGTTCCAGCACCCATCCGGCCACCAGTGCCCATCTCCCACCACCAACGTCCCCAGTTCCCTCCCCTCCCCCCAGCCCTGCTCCATGGCAGGTTCTTTATTTCTTTTCCGTTTCTCTCTCTTTCTCTTTTCCTTCCCTCCAGACTATGGATTATAGAACACACATTAAAGGGTTGTCATGTGTATCTTTTTGCCTCTATTTAATGCTCAGTTCTAGGTTGGCATTAGTACCCTCACCCTCAACAATTGTTAGCACCCTGTTCCATTTTCTGTCTTACCTAGCCTCTGACTCCCACACGTTTGTGATAATTTCCATCTTTGACAAGACCTCCTGATATATGTGGAAACTATTTTTAAAAACCAACAGAGCTGACTGTTCTCCTATAAAGCAGGCAAACTGTACAGTTTAGCAAGGTGGGAAGATATGAGACTGACTGAATCACGTGACTGACTCATGGCAGTTTGGCCTGCCTGAGGTGCTCTAAAGAAAACACACAACTTAGCTTCCGGAAATAGACTGTCAATGCCCTTTTGCACTGAGAATTCCAAGGTCTTGACTTGAAGTTCCCAAGAATATAAATGCTTATTCATAACTGACTGGTGAATAGATTGCTACTCTACCTTTTAAGTGATGTGATAAACAGAATTATGCTACGATGATTATGTGATGAAAGATATAAACCAATTTTGAGGCTGAAAGAACAGAGTATGCTGATTATGCAGTAGTGGTGATTTTGCAGTGAAATAGAGTCTTCCATCTAAGAGCACATTTGGTCACCAATTTAGTGGAAAAATATTCAGTGCTAGTGAATATTTATTCTTTTTTTATCTTTTTTGGGGGTGAGAGGGAACACCAAGCAGTATTTACAGGTTACTTGTTGCAGGACTCCTAAAAGCCTCTGCATCTGCACTGGATTGCCTCCTGCAGGTCACTTCATAGATTGGGGCGGGGGTGTAGTTTAAATGTGGCAGTTTATTTGACCATGTATTCTGTACTGGCTGGTATAAATACTCTCTCATGCTACCACAATCATCGTGGGACTAGCTAGATCTTACCAGCATATTTGCCTGGCCATGTTGGATCTCTAAGTAATTAGCCCAGAGAGAAATGCTGTTTGCCTCCAAGCAAGCAAGCATGGCTCCCTGATAACTCAAAGGCAACTAAAATATAAAACTACCATGAAATCGACCCCTGATAACTCAAAGGCAACTAAAGTACAAAACTACCATGAAGTTGACGAAACTCTTGTGAAGGCTTGGAGAAATATTTAACTGGCATTAGTATAGTCTTTGGTAGAGAGGCATGCCATCTCAGAAACCCCCTTCTCTACCCTATAAAGGCATTTCCAGGCAGAGCTTGGCTCAAAACATTAGCATCTAAAAGGGCCTAGATGAGGTGCTGGGAGAAATTACCTGAGGGCATTTGACCCTCCCTGCCAGGGGAAGTTACATTTAGCTTATAGCTCCTCCCAGCTCTGCTAGGAGGCTTTGAATCAGCTCTGGGTCCTTGTAAACAGCCAGAAGGCCTCCTGAAGTGCTACATTTCTATAGAGCTGTTTTCCTGTTTTCATCTCTAGATAGCCCATCCCACAATGGGCCGGACTGGGAAGTTTTGGCAGATTTCTAGCTATAAAATAAGCTGCAAGAAGTTTTTTTTTTTTTTTTTTTTTTTTTTGGCCATTTTGGCTTCCCTTGGCATTTTGCTTCTCCGTCCTCTCCATTCTCTGTTGAGCCTCAACACATGGTGGCAGCCATCTTGGCCTACACGTGGCTGGGGCCTAGCTGAGAACCCAGAGTCCAGAGGTTTTCCCTGCTCTTGGATTGTATATCGGAACCTGTGATAGTAAAGCCCTTTTAAAACTGCATCAGATTCCCTGAGTTTTCATCCATCCTCCGTGGGCTTCGGAGGTAGAAGGGAAACTTGCTTCCCAGTACTGCTGGGGACCCCAGCCGGTTCCCTGAAAGTTACCCATGTGGTACTGGCAGAGATCTAATATGGGTTCTCAGCAACAACCCTTAGCTCCTGTACCATTCTCCAGCCAAGGGTTTTTATTTATTTCTTGTTTGCTTTTTGCTTTGTTTGCTTTTTGCTTTTGGGTCACACCTGGTGATGCTCAAGAGTTACTTCTGGCTTTTAGTTCAGGAATTAGCTCCTGGCAGTACTAGGGAGACTATGTGGATGTCAGGGATAGAACCCAGCCGTATGCAAGGGAAATGTACCTGCTGTATGATTGCTTGGAACCCAGGGGTTTCATTATTGATGTCAAAAAGAATAACATGACCAGACTGGACTTGGGGAAAGGCCAGGTTTATTTCTTTAAGTCAAGCTGTGCATGAACCTTGCAACAGGAGAAAATAAAACCACTATATGCTCAGACAGCATGGGACCAGATTCTCAAAATGCAGGCCCACGGCGAATATTCACTTCTGGTTTAGGACAGGTATCAGCGGTGACTTTTCATGCCAGGCTGCAGAAGTCTTTAGGACTCAAAACCCCTTGCTCCATTCTGAACCCTGAGAGGGTTGAGGGAGAGAAATAGCCAGGACTGGAGGGATCCAATTTTCTCTTGCTCAGTGTAGCAGTAGCAGTGATAGCAGCCAGTGAGATGTAATCTCTGGACCAGAAGAGTCATATTACTGGGGCTTGTACTGCATATATAAGATCCTTCAGCTGACCCTATACCTGAAAATCACATATTCAACCTGAGTTTTATACATCTTCCAGAGTTTTCTGATACATAGACGTGTGAAGGCTGCAGCCATGGACATTCATTTATGTTCATTGAAGTGCGCATTATCAAGATAGCAGAAGCCTTTTAGAGAAACAACAAATAAAACTGAGAGCTAGTTCAAGCCAAGCTAGATGCCCACACAGCAGATGTGATCAATATCCCAGTGTCAGAGAGAGCAGTAGAAAGGTAAGAACTGGGTCTTATGTTCTCAGTAGTCCCGGCCTGCCACAGGTCTCTTGTGGAAGACAGAGAGCACAGACTTAACCATATGGACCAGAGAATTCATGTGAGCCCGTTAGTTTAACTTATATACCACTGCTGGGTCATGATTACCATAGATCCCGCTTCCCCCAGTACATTAGCCTGTGCTATGGTTAATCTGATTTCCTTTTTACTCCACTCTTATAAGAAGGATGCTGAGGTTGATAAGTGGATCTACAGTTAATTTGTCACTCCACAGAGCTTGCTGGGGAGATTTACGGGCACAGATGTTCTAGAGCTGAAAACCATAAGCTTTTTTATTTTTATTTTATTTTTTTATTTTTTTTTTTTTTTTTGCTTTTTTGGGTCACACCCTGGTTAGTGACCCAAACCCGTCAGGGTTATTCCTGGCTCTGCACTCAGGAATTACTCCTGGCGGTACTCGGGGACCATATGGGATGCCGGGGATCGAACCCGGGACGGCATGGGCCGGCCGTGTGCAAGGCAAACACCCTACCCGCTGGGCTATTGCTCCAGCCCCACCATAAGCTTTTTTATGCTGTTGACATGATAGTCTAAAGTATATTGGGGCATGGAGTATACTGGGTCTTCTCCCGTTTGGGAGGTAACTTCTTTCTAGAGAAGACTGGCTGAGAGTTTATGACATCTCTGCCACGGATGTTAGGGAGGAAAGCTTCCTTTGCTTTCTTACTTCTGTCCGTTGTAGGCCAGCGGGTGAGTTAACTGGTCTATGATCAGGCTGTGGGGATGAATCCAGCGGAGGCTGAGCAGGGCACTTGCCTTAGTGGGCACTTATATGTAGCTCAGATTACTTTATTCATAGGTGGGTGACAAGATTTAGCAAAATCTAAACCCTCCGAGGCTAAATTTGAATTTCAGGTATGCAGGAAATTATTTTTTTTATGATGAGTAGGACTTTTGAAATATTTGGAACTTTTATATAGTATAAGTTTATTGCATAAGTTATGGTAGTATAAGTTTTTTATATGTATAGGATTTAGTATTGTCTTTCAGTGATTTAATATTCAAAATAATTCACAAAATGCAATAGTTCATTCACTGTACCACTGTCTTCCCATATATCATCAATTTGCTTCAGTGGGCACCAGTAACATCTCAATACGTCCTGTCACATGTGAGATAGCCCAAGGGGGTAATACTGCTCCAGGAACATAAAGAGCCTCAAACCATTCCATCAGGTGTGTGATCCAGAGACTCACACACATGGGACAGAGCTGCTACTTGCTCTCCCTGTGCCCAGCTGATCCAGAGGTGTCGGGGAGGGATGGTGGGTTCTAGCCCTGGCCAGCCACTCCAGCAGAGCCTCGCAATAATATCATCAATATTTGCTCGAGTTTTGAGGTGATTAATAGAGTATCCCACCCGTACGGCAGAGCCTGGCAAGCTACCCGTGTCGTATTTGACATGCCAAATACCAGTAACAATAGTTCATTATATCTCTATATATTCTAAGACTGAATGTCTAACAGGGGCATGGAGTATACTTTATACATCTAACAGGCAATGTGTAGGATAGGCTTTCTACTAAAAAAATGCTTAATTGAAATTCAGATTTTAAAGGGAGTCCTGTATTTTATCTGATTGCCCTAGCAAGTAAACTTAGCAAGTTAATAAACTCCATTAGGATTTAGGACAAACATCTTAAAAGGGAAAATAAAGGCTTACCCTGGCTCTTCGTTGTCACAGGAACTTGTCTTGTGCGCTTGTTCTGTGAGTCTGTGTTTCCCTTATTTCTGCATCTCTCCCATCTTCCAGATGACAGCCAAGTGTAGCTCCAGATCAGATTGGCTATAAATTCGAGTCATTATTTTTCATGAAATAATTTCAAAAGTTCCAAGAGATCATATAAAAGGGGAGGGGCTAAGGGTGGAGTAGAGCTTGGTCCTTGCATGGCCCATGAACAATTTCTTCTTCTAAGAGCTCCTATTGTCCCAGTTCATTCACTGCAGAAAACACAATCATGTTTCCTTTAATACCGAAATTAACAGCATTACTGAGAAATGGGTTCATCTCTAGGGCTAGCAGGCAAATTCAGCCAGGAGCTCAGAAAAGTAGTGATTATACTTGATTTTCACGCGTCTGCCTCTATGGGAGATTAGGGAGCTAATTCTGTGACCCCCCAATCCCTTTTCATTTTTAAAAAATAAAGGAAAGATCATTTTTTAAAAAAAGTCTGAAGCTGATTAAAGAAGGTTAAAGGCATTTATTTCATGTTCTTCAACTTGGCCTATTTGTCAGTCTGGGAGCAGAGTGCTATGCAAAGGCTTTGTGTGCTGCTGGTTTTCAGCTGGGGAAGTTGTGTCTGAGCTATTGCTCCTCTCCCAGGTGAGAACAGGTGTACACCACTTTAAATTTCCGTGGATCTGATTGCATCATTTGTTATATTATCCAACATAATGACATGAAATACGTAAATAATAAAATGCCAGTTGCCTGCTGAAAATTTAAAGTGGCAGATCCTCTTTCTTCCGTGGGAGAGGCTGCTATCTGTTGATGGAGCTTTCACCGCTGAAAAATGACAACCAAGCTGAAGGGAGCCACAGGGGAAAACTTACTCCTCTGGCTGATAAAGTGAATACAAAAAGGAACAGCAGGACCTCACCCCTTCGCCACTCCACACAACTGCTGTATCTTCCTGCAGTAATCACGTGCTTGGCAAAACTGGTTAACTTTAAAGTGTGCTTTTAAATCATGAGACTATGGAATGAAGTATATGCGAAGGTCAAATACACTGTTATAAAAGAAGTTCATCATTTTCACTGTGTGTATGTGTGTGTGTGTGTGTGAGAGAGAGAGAGAGAGAGAGAGAAAGAGAGAGAATGTGTATGCTTGTGTCTACTCATTTTTGCTTCTCTTGCTTTTGTTTGTTTGGGGTATACCCATCGACGCTCAAGGCTTACCTCCTGTACCTGCACTCAGGAATCTGGCAATGCCTAGGGGACCATAGGGGACGCCAGGGATGGAACCCGATTGGCAGCATGCAAGGCGAAAGCCCTACCAACTGTACTATCTTTTGGACCCCTTGCTTGACTTCTTTTGTTTGCTTGTTTTTTGACACTGCTAATGTTTGCATTGGGTAGAATTAATAGCACTAAGGAGAATGCAAAAGCAGAACAGGTTCCACAAATTTGTGAATTCAAAGACAAACTATTTTGTGCACATTTTTCTTGCTACTTAGATGCTCTGAAATTCAAGAATTTTTCCCCTAACTTGAAAAATGTTATCAGCATATTTACAGCTTTAAATGAAATGGAGTCATGTTAAAAAAAAAAGAACAGAGGTATACTGAAAAGTACTAAGGCTCTTTAACCACTGCTGCAGAAATAATGAAGACTGACCCATCTATTAAATATAGATGGTAATACTGGTACAAGGTCTAAGGGGTGCATACATATGTGGAGTATGAAAGAAATAACCCATGAATGAACTTTTGTCTACTTTAACCAATATCTTTAGGCTTCTAATTCGGGATCAACTAAGACAAGATGCACAAAATATAAATATATTCTGGAGGCCCTACAGGAGACAAAACAGTGTGGTAAAGGACTTAACAGGGATTTGGCTATGGAGCAGTTGCTGGTGTGCTGGATAAGGAATGGATGCCAGCACTATACACAGCTATGAGACTTGCCAGCTCAGAGTATTATCTGCTTATGAATTAAGAATGTATTTTGATGGAGCTCTGCTAATTTGCCTAAAGGAATGAGAGTGAAGGCTATAGGAATGGAAAAATTCAGGCTGCTAAGACACTGATGACTCAACTATAAATTGTAGCTGTTTATGTTGTGAGAAGAGGAGCCATTATGAAATTTTAACATTAATATTTGGGGAAACATTTTGGATGATGCATAATCTAGCTAAAATATCTAGATTTAAACCTTGTCATCTGCAGTGGCCAGAGGTATAAAACTCAAGTAGTATAGTAGATGCTATGCATGTGTGAGGTCCTGAGTTTGGCACCAAATGACTCCTCAGTTCTTCTGAATCTGAGACATATATAAAAAAAGGTCCTTTGCAACAGAGGTGATAGTGAGCTATCATATCTCACTATATGATACGTATTGAGGCAATGCATATTGAGAACTACAGTGGGGTCTTTATATCTATTTCTCTTCATAAAGAGCAGCATCCCTTCTAGACTTTGTGTACCTTCTCCTTCAGAGTACTTCAGGTACAAGAACAATAATGTATTGCAAACTTCTAATGATTTCAAAGTGTAAATCCGAATTACTAATTATATTTCCTTTAAAACTGAGTATTAAAATTCTATTATAGATTTATGTATACATGTATTAAAAATGTAAAATTTAAAATTTATGTATACATGTATTAAAATTTTTTAAATTTTTGTATTATTTTTTGCATCATACCCAGCGATGCTCAGGGGTTACTCCTGGCTCTACACTCAGGAATTACTCCTGGCAGTGCTTGGGGACCATATGGGATGCCAGGGATTGAACCCAGGTTGGTTGCATGCAAGGCAAACACCCTACACACTGTGCTATTGCTCCGGTCCCCAGTAAAAGTCTTTGGGACCATGCTGGACTTGTGAGGTTTCATCCATTCCCCACCAACCTCAGAGGTGGAAGGAAACACGTTTCCTGATACTTTTTGGGGACCCTAGTGGTTCCCAGTCAGAGCCCCACCAGGAATCCTCCCTGAGCACAGAGCCAGGAGTAAGTCCTGAGCAAAGAGAAGTCCTGAGCAAAGAGAAAAGACTTTCTCTTTGCTCAGTTTATTTATTATTTATTCCCAATTTATCCCCCACAATTTAACTTTAGCATCTTTCCTCCATTTTCCACATCTGGACTTCCCCTCATTAGAACTCCACCCAGCAGACCAGCCTATCACAGCCTGGCTCATCGAGATCCACCCTGCAGCAGTCTTTTTTAAATCCCGCCCAGGCATGCTGATCCAGAGACTCACAGACATGGGGCAGAGCTGCTACTGGCTCTCCCTGTGCCCAGCTGCTCACGAGGCACCCGGGCGGGGTGGCGGGTTCAGCCCTGGCCCGCCACCCCAGCAGAGCCTCGCAACAAGCGAGACGATGCCCCCCACTCCATGAGGGCCTCCATTTTCCACATCGGACTTCCCCCTCGTCAGAACTCCACCCAGCAGAACAGCCTATCGTAGCCCACCTCTCAGGGTCACTGTTCATCAATAAATGCTGGATTTAGAGATGACTACAAGAGTATGCTACCCTCAAGGCAGAGCCTGGCAAGCTACCCGTGTCGTATTTTTTATGCCAAATACCAGTAACAATTATAGACCTCATTCCCATGACATAATATAATGGTTTGAGGCTCTTTATGTTCCTGGAACAAGCAGGTGCCCTTGGGCTCTACTTGCATGAGACAGGACATATGGAGATGTTACTGGTGCCCGCTCAGCAAATCGGTGATATACGGGAAGACAGTGACAGACAGTGATACATGTATTATCTTATTGATGTGTTTTTCTGAGCTCAGATTTTATTTTATAGTTCTCTATACCCCTAAAGTGCATTGAACACAACAGAATCTCACTTAGTATTTAAGTGAGATTGGTTGAATGAGTGGTTTTTTTTTTTGGAGTCTTTTTGGGTACTCCCAGCAAGAATTACTCCGGTGGCAGGAGACCATATGGGATGCTGGGGATCAAACCTGGGTTGGCTGCTTGCAAGGCAAAATGCCATGCCCACTGTGCTATCGCTCCAGCCCTTGCATGAGTGAATAAAATAAAATTTTAGAAATTGGAGAAAACCATCCACTGACCTACTGCAAAGTCATACAGATACTATGTGTTTTCTATGGACTGAAATGAAAAATAAAGGATGGAAATATCAGAGCTTATGTGTTCATAACAGTGTGTTTCAGTTCACATCTTTTCTGTTAGTCACTATTATTACAAATTTTACTTGCACCCTGAATGTGCCCTAAATACGACAGCACTAAGAAGGACAAACAAGGAGTGTTTGATAAATCAAGTGATCTTGCACCAACATGGATGACATCAGTCCAAATTAGTAGAAAGAACGAGCCTTTCCCTCAAACCTTATCTCTACTTGATCTTGGTCTTTCACTTCAAAGAGTTTGCATTCGATAGCACATGTAGAGATCTATAAAGCTTCTTGTGATATGCTTAACTAGTAGAGGCCAGATAACCAGAAAATAAAATGCTTAAACAACACCTAGGATTTAATGCTTTGAATCTCCACTCTGCTTACTGCTTGCAACTTGACCTTAGCTTTCATTTCCCTGCTTCTGAGTAAGGGAAAGTAATTGAAGGGATATTAGAGAAAAGCTTATTCATCGTCAGAGCATATTCTTGATAAAGCTATAGAATATTGAGGGAGATGTCATAATTTTATATGGCAAGAGGTGAAAGTATATGACTGATCAGGCATTTCTTTGACTATTTTGTTTCAGGTGCAGAAATAAAGGAATGGGATTCCAAAATGAAGGGAACAGATTAAGGGAAAAATGTCATTTGGGTTATCACTTGTATCACTTGTCTTCCCGTTGTTCATCGATTTGCTCGAGCGGGCACCAGTAATATCTCCATACATCCTGTCGCGAGCTAGAATAGCCCAAGTACATCTGCTTGCTCCAGGAACACGAAGAGCCTCAGACCATTCCTCAGGTCATGAGAATGAGGTCTGTAATTGATACTGGTTTTTGGCATATCAAATACGACACGGGTAGCTTGCTAGGCTCTGCCATGCGGGTGGTACTCTCGGTAGTAGACTCTCATCTCGTGCATTTACTGATGAACCGCAACAGGGAGAGATCAGCTTTTCTCTTGGGTGGAGCTCCAACCTCACTTTGAAATAATGAAAGGTGCACACACAATTCACTGTCTGCTTCTCAGAAAAGAAACAAGGACACGGGAGGGGAGGGTGGTACTGTCACCTCAGTGCCTGAAGTCAGAGAAGTGAGTAAAGAAACAATAAAGGAATGTTTCAATTTCTCCCCAATAATAAAAGGTCACAAACAGACATCCAAAGAGAGCTGACTTTCGAAGGTTAATCAATCATCTGGTTTGAATAAAAAACTAAAGGTTACAAAACATAGCCAGGGAGGGCAGCCTGGCACTCCTGAGCGGGCATCTGGAAGAGCATGGCATTACACACAGAAACAGAGCACAAAGCCCTTTAGCTTCTCAAACTCAGCCAGAAGTTTGGAAATTGCTGGGTTATATATATATATATATATATGTATATATATATATATATATATATATATATATATACGTAAGCAATTTATATATATATATTTATTGGATCAGAAAACTACCCACCAATAATCCATAAGTGTCCCCTAGATCATAGAAAGTGGTTTCCACTGGACAGACAGATCATTCAAAGTCACAGATGAGCTCAGAGGAGAGGTGTCATTGGAGCCTGTCTTTTGACTCCCAATGAATGATTTCTTTAACAAATACCAATCATCTTGAAGCTAAAATGTAAATTTCCAGCAGTTTTCAGTATCTCCACGGATGTTTAAAGGCAATCTACACAGATTGCTGGGTAGAAGATCTTTATTCAACCCCCTGAAAGCCAAGAGCCTACCTGTTCTGGGTGAATATTAAAGCCTTCTCAGCATGCGTCAACAATGAGGGCAGATGTTGCTGCCAATATTTTTAGGCAGAATTCAGAGACCTGCTAAGAATTCCGAGCAGCTGAGCATTTCACTCTCCATATAGGCTATTAGTCATCCCACAGACATATCTTTAAATGCCTAGTATGAAGTTTGTTCATCTCAATCATGCAATTCCAACATCAGCTGTTTGTGGATGGTTACTTACTAATTGTGATTTAAAGAAGTGAGTGGGGTCCATTTAGACTGGACCAACCTATTTATAGACAGGAAGCCCAGAATTACTGTCATGCTTTGGGAAATTTATGGTTTTACTTATAATGACTTCTTACTTTCCATTACATTCAGCCAGCAGGAAATAACAATTGCACATTTAAAATTTTTTTTTTAATTCACTCTGTGGGATTGCAGTGATTAGCACAAAATTTTTTTTGTAGTATATAGATGCCAAGCATCTATAGATGTTCAATGGCATATGATCGGCATATTTCAAGAAATACTTGACTAAATGAGTGATGAGATCAGCACAACCATACTTCTAAACTATTTTAGAATGTGGAAAACATGTTCAGAGTTGACACCTATGCGATGTTATTACATGCAAAACCAAAAAGCAAGACATGCCTGAGAACTATTCACAGGCCATGTCAGTTGACTAGCCTTACATTGGTCATCTCACCTCTTTTATTTTCTCCTAGAAGAAGGAAAAGCTTGAATTCAGTAGCAACTAACAATTTTCCCTCTAAAGCCCTATGGTCCTGATTCTGTTTCGGTGCATACCAGAAAGAACCATATAGTTCCTGTGGCATTTCCCCCAAATTTGAACTGTAAATTTTTTTTCACATTTGAAACATTGCAATCCATCTTAAATTTGCTTACAGTCGTTCAAAATATCTTTCCTAGTTTATTGCTTTATTGGAATGTTTTTCTTCTCCACAAACATTGCAGCTGATATGTGTTTCTTGTCTTGGGTCATTTCTGATTTTGGTCTCCTCTGCTCTCATTGGGCTTCTCCCGAGAGGCAGGAACTGTGCCGATTTCATCGTTGTGTCCTTTAAGCACCTAGCACAATGCCGTGCCAAACGGAATGGAATCCCTCCCTTTACAATCCCAGTGTTATTTGTTTCACAGTCATCCTGGAATAATGGTTCCACCCTAATTTGTGGGTTTAATAAAATGCAGCTGCTGCTGCAGCCAACCCGTTCCATCTCTTCCCTCTCTCACTGCGTTCTAACCACGCAGCTGCTCTTTGATTCCTCAAAAATGCTAAGTTTGTTGTGGCTTCTGGGACTCTGTCCCATCTGGAAGGTTTTTTGCTAAGGTCTTCATTCAGGTCTCCTACTAAGTCCCTATCCAGAGAGGAATTTCTAGGACATCCCTCTGCATGCCCCATTCAGCAAATACTAACTCTTCCTTTTACCCACCAGTCCCTGAAATTATCATAGTTTTTTTTTAGCTTGTTCCCCTCCCCCCCCACTAGAATAGAACATCTGAAGAATTGTGTATGTCTGATTTCCCCTCTATAGTCAGCAGCTGAAACAGCACTTAGGTATGTGGTAGGTGCTTGCTCAATATTTGTGGAATAATTTGGCCTTTTCTTCCCCCTGTGACCACTAGCCCCTTATCACCCACTATGTTTCTCTCTCCACTTGGTCTTCACATTCTCCCCTTTGCCTCTGGCACATCTTGGTCAGTGATCGCCACTCAAAACTCGCATGAAACACAATCTGCCAACTTAATTTTTTGCTACCTTCAGCATTATCAACCAGGATAGTCCTTCTATCTGCTTTATTTTATGACTTTCTTTGATCAGCTTTATTTATTTTATAGGGATTGTAATCTGTAAACAAGTAAAGATTTTATTTTGTCAGGGAACAGAGAAAAATTCTTTTGAAATTTTAATGTGATATTATTGCTAGACATTACATGATTATAATCACGGGAATAGGGTTGAAGGCATACCGGAAACTTGCCAGTTTATGGAATAAGAGCATGCTAATAATAATCATTATTATAAGACTTCATTAGCACTGATACTGTCTTGGGTTCTATATATAGAAGAAATAAAAATAAACAGCTCATCATAAGGCAAGGCAAATAAACTAATATTTAAAAAATAACTATAATCGAATGATATAAGAGAAAGCTTTGCATCTATTATCAGCTTTTTTTTGTACAATGAGAGCCCTTCCACCCAGAGCAATTGCCAACTGAAAGGCCCACTGAATATAGGCAAATGCACTAATATAGGCAAATAAAGAAAAAGCAAAGTGGGAGCTATTTCAGACATGATTAGTGCAAAGACCAGACTGTTCTGTAGTTGCTGTGGTAGCCATTCCACTGTGCTCATCTATCCACTCCCCCCAACTGTCCTCTGCCTTCCAAAGGGTTTAAAGATTTTTCTTGCTGCCATCAAGAGTCCCTAATGAGCGGTGTTGGCATGAAACTGGATGTGGAAAGGGTGGCACACCAACGCTTTGTCTCTTATTTTCCATTTTGGTCCTGCTCTTTGGATAGAAGGCCCTGGCACCAGACTCAGGTTGTGCCAACTCTTTTGTTTGTTCTCCCAAATAGCTAGAGATTAGAGTGACTTTCTGATGTTGTTAATATCTGGACTTCCTTGCTGTTTCTCCTGTCCCTCATGTTATTCCATTATCCTCTATTCTTTGCTCATATAAACTTCCATCTATTGAAAGATCTGAAGTGAATTCTCCTGACCCTCTATGGGTGGATGGTAATAACAGTCAAATTGCCATCAGTTTGGGTCCTTTTTTTTGTTTAAAATTTCAAACCTGGCCTCTTCTAGTGGTCTAGGAAAAGAAAACCTGTCTTCTCCAACATGAACCCTATTCATTTCAGGCCCTTTATGAGTGTGTAATTGCCATTGAGAAATAATTACAGTTTTAAAATTATGGAAATTTATACATAATAAATCAAGCAGTGTTTAAGTAAACAATGGGAACTTTAGGTCTTAAAAGAGACAATGAAGGGTATAATTAATAAATAAATAAGGAACGGCAATACAAGGTTCTCAGAAACAAGTGATTTACTGAGAACAAAGCAAAAATAACTTTCTTTAGGAATTTTTTTGTGGGGGTACACCCAGCAGTGTTCAGATCTTATTCAGGGCTATATGCTCAGGTGGGTTTCCAGAGACTTTTTGGGGATTAAACCCGAATGTATCATCTCTCTGTCCTCCAAAATAGCTTTCTTAAAAGCAAGTCTTTTTATCTCTTCAGAAGACTATGGCATTGCCAGACATATGTTACTGATATTTTGTAGAAATTAGATCTTTGTGTGGAACCAAGACGTAGAGGTGATTAGGAAGCTTCACTCATAACATAGGCCAGAAACGTCCCTCATGAACCTAAAAAATATGAATGTTGATTCTCATAATGGTCCCCACAACACTGATGGTGGTGGTGGTTGGGGGGTGGAGATGGTAGCAATAGACAATTGAAAACAAAGTAGACTACAAAATATTTTTAAGGCTTATTGATCTAAACCAAACACAGTATGCCATAGACCTTTATTTCTTTCATGAAGATGTAGCTTATAGAATGCTCATATTATTTACTATGCTAATATCTAATTTTCTGCCCCTTGAGGTGTTGCAGGTGTGGCTGTGGTACCCAGCTGCATCAATAGGTGGGAGACAGGAGACAGGTTTGTCTACACCTAGGGCTCTGCCCTGTGGGCCCTGGATGGTTGATGGTCTGACATAGGAAAAAAAACTGGACCCCCTGGGATGAACCCAGAGCCATAGTAGAGACTGGCAAGGTACCCGAGGTGTATTCGATATATCAAAAGCAGTAACAATAATGGACCTCATTCCCAGTGAATGGAGACTTACTGGACCCCACTCGAGCAAATAGATGAACAATAGGAAGACAAGTGACAAGTGACAATCTCTAATTGTCAGACTCCAGTTTTCAAAAAGCTTGGCCAGAATGAATAGCCTTCAAAGGAAAAGTTCTGTGAAAGAAAGTTTAACCTGGGCAACTTGGTTTTGCACATTTATTCTCCTTCGTTTAACCTGCCCCTAATTGTTTTTTTCTGACTTCTCAAGTGAAACACTTCAGACTCATAAAGACTTATTATGACTATTTTTCTTCTTCATAACAGCTCTTATGATTTAAAAAAATTTAATAAAAGGTTCAGTCACAATCCTGTCCTGTTAACATGCTTGTTAACAGATCAAAATTTTGTAGATAGTGGAAGGGTAGGTGGAGGAGGAGAGTTTAAAGTATGAGATAAAAAGAAACACCCCACAACATTCAATTCTAGCTCCAAAACTCTTTGGGTGGTATTGGAAAATTACTTCCCCTAGTCCATCTACTTATTTCGTGATTAAAAGTATTAGTACTACAACATTGCTCAGATTTCTTAGATGCTAATAACAATCTATTTGGGCCAGTTTAAAATTAAATTGAACTTTTTAAAAGAAATATGAAAGCTCCTGGGATCAGCAGAAGCAATGATGTAACAGACTTGGTTCTAAAAGTTTCAGGAATAATTCATATTGTTTATCCTGGGAAAGAATAGGATTGATGAAGAAGACCCCATGTTAGCTGCCTTCTAGTCCCAATGGACAGAAGCTTTTTTTGAACCCTCCACTTCCACCCACATCTTCATCCATGCCAGAAAAATGAATACTTGGGGCCGGAGGCGATAGTCCAGCGGGTAGGGCATTTGCTTTGCACGTGGCTGGCCTGTGTCGGCCCAGGTTCGATCCCCAGCATCCCATATGGTCCCCGAGCACCGCCAGGAGTAATTCCTGAGTGCAGAGCCAGGAGTAACTCCTGAGCATCGCCGGGTGTGACCCAAAAAAGCAAAAAAAAAAAAAAAAAAAAATGAATACTCTCTAGAAATGGAGATTCTTTTTATTTGAGTAAAAGTCTTACAAGGGTGGATCTGGACTTTGTGCCAATTCTTTCATTTTCTTTCCAAATATCCAGGGATGAGAGTAATCTTTTGATGGATCAGTTAGGTTAAATTTATGACACATAATCAACCTGAACAGTCAAGAATCTAGGGGAAGCAAACACTTGTGTACATTTTAGTATATGGAACAAATAGGAAGTCACCAAAACAACAGATGTCTACTGACTATACTACCAGATATGCTCAGAATAAGGAATATTTGGGGTTATATACATAAAAGTTTAGAAGAGGTTTCATTTATAAAACACTCAAACAAGAAAGTTTTATCCTCAGAGTTATGTGAAATTTGGTACTAGTGTTTCCTAAAGTGGGAGATCCTGACCTCTGAGGGACATTGGAATGATCCGAGCCAGGGAAAAGTAGTGGTAGAGGCTTGGGCTTCAGCTGTAACTGGGGAGGTGCTATTTGCCCTTTTTGTTTATTTAAAGCAGGTATATTTCTTGGAGGTGGGATAGTATGGGGTGGGGTGGAACAGAGGGGGTGCGTACCATGTGTTTTCCCCCTCCTTTCTAAAAAAGCAGGTGGTAGACCAAATAAGCTTGGGAAATTCTGATACAATCAAACTATGTACCAACTAATGGACTGTCAGGAAAATTAGCTCTACCACTCAGAACTCTCCGATGACTAATCCAAGATTTGCTTTATAAAGATCAAGAACAAGACCTTAACCAGTATATTTGGAGCACACAAATCTAAATATGGGGTTAAGAACTTGGAAAAGTAAGTTCAAGGATTCTATTGATTCATGAGAATAGACATAAGGGAACTCGGAGAGGGGGAAGTTTGTTGAACACGCATGAGAAAATCACGAGACGTTACACTGTAAAGAAAATCCTGCTTATCAAAGAATTCCTGACCTTGTTGGGTTTTGCCTACTTATTTCTCCATGAAAGATATTTTTAGTTGTTTATACTTTGGATGAATAGTACTATGAGAGCAGCATGTGGTTTTTTTAATGGTATTTGAAGAAAACATAGCCAATGTAACTAAAACTGAGGCATATCTCATGGCTAAACTATTTAGAATTCTATCCTATTGTATAAGAGAGAAACCTCATTTCCCTACCATTAAAGAAGACAAGTGTTGGTTTGCTGGAAAGCTTAGATGTTGCACAACCATTTTCTTGTCTGGCTCCTTGATGAGTGCGTATACCCTGCTTCCCTCCGGCATCAGAACCACCCTTGGTTTAAAATGCAGATGTTCTTGGTTACAGTTGCTAGGTGAAGTGTTATGAGATAGAAATTACTGTCATAATTAATAATAGGTAAAGGTTTTACCTTTGACATGCTGCATTCTATATTTGATTGGGTCTTTTTGATTGTATTTATTGTACATCTCTATCATCCCATTGGTGTTCTGCCTGTTTGTCTGCTCAGCTTGATGTCTGTTTCTCTTTAGTCAAGGCTATTCATGCCTTTCAGACTTATTTCCAGCTGCTCTGTAAATTCATATGGTTTAAGTTTAAAGGGAGATTTACACTCCTACACTCTTAAACTGCACTTATGTCCTTTTCATTTTGCTATCCATTAAAAGATGTGATTTATTAAGAAAGTACAGATCATTTTTTTTGTTCACACTAGTCAAAATAAGAGCAAAGATAACCCAGAAGCTACACTACCCCAAGACTTTAGATTTCAGTAAAATAAAGATGCCCAGTGTGAAGTTGTTGCAAAGTCTAGTGGGGAGATGTTTTATGTCTCTAGTGATCTGGGTGGATATTACATGCTTTGATGTGTTAAACATATTTCCTTCTTTTTCTTTAATGTATAGCTTTTGAACATCACATTGGGAAATATCTCCTCCTCAACTAAGTTTAGTGAAGTGACACATGTCTTATGGCAAAGAAATGGGTACATGGTAAAGGAGGTATTACATTCAATGCCCCAAAATGTGAATATCGAGACCAAAATTGGTTGCAATTTATGACCCTGTACCCCCAAAACATTACCTGTTCATTTCTGTTACTTAACTACAGAACTGATCTATTTCTAGTAGTTTCTGAAGTATGAATTTAAAGTTTTACTCAATCTATTATACTATCTGTTATGCCTTTAGTAAAGCCATGTGTCTCTTTGTATTAGGTTATTTTGTTTGCAACCAAAGTACCTCAATTCAAAAAGTGGAACATGGAATAGGAGATTGCAAATACCATCAGGAAAATATTTGGAACTAATATTTAGGCAAGACACAGAATCACAATATTGAAATAATTAAGCTATTGCCACTGGAGATAGGATGACATATGTGCACTAGAGAAAAATAAATCTAGGGTACATGTTTCCATTCCATAAAACAATTTCAAAGGCATGAGGAATTCTGGTACTAGCATAGAGTTGGCAGGGCTCTCTCAAAGGTGAGAGGATATCACATTGAAACATAAATTTTTGCCTCATGTCACCAAATGAGATTCTGTTTGTCCTGTCCATGCTGAATCTTCTCCTGCTGTAAGTGCCAAGATCATGACCAAGGTAGGAGCAAGAGTTCAATGGATGCTGAATTATGACAGTTGAGTTTATAGTCTTGTAAAGCCTTTGATGTGAAGTTAGGTTTTAGTCCCACTTTTGACAATAGACAGTAATATCTGGAGAGAATTCAGATCTTGCAATACCTCAAACACACTAATACCTTCTGAGAAACTACAATACAATATTTCTTACTTCCTCCATTTATCCAAGGAAGCAGAGCTCCTTGCTGGAGGAAACTATTTTGTCTCCATCCCCACCCCACATTGCACTTGTTACCCACCAGAATTGAGTCCCAGCCTAGAATGAGATCAGAAATAGAAAGTCAGACAGAACAAAGAGAATTGTACTGGATGAGATATGTCACTAAAACCTGTGGTTTATTTATTGGGATAGAATTTGAAGGGTTTTGTTCAGAAAAAAATTAGATTCATTGCCAGGAATATGCCCTTGGAATGCTTATACTCAGTTATTGAGCTCAGTTATCTGACAGTTGTTCTGGTCACATTCTTGCTGAATTGATACAGATATTGAATGCTTTTTTTCAGTCAATTGTATTGAAGAGGCAAACTACTATGGTGGAATGTAGAGTAATGGTTCTTAATGTAGGGATACCAGACCAGCAACATCAGCATTATTTGGGAACTTCTAGAATGTAGACCCTAAGATTCTGCAGAATCTGACTCTCAGGTATGGGTATTAACAAGAGTGTTTCCACAAGTTCTCCAAGAGAGGTTGATGCATGTTCAAGTCTAAGAACAGCAAATGGACATTTAAACGATCTTTGTTATTGGAAATGACTACTCTGGATAAGAACTGTGTGGGAGCGGGTGGGGAGAGAGAGAGGGAGTGGAGAGAGAGACAGAGACAGACAGAGACAGAGAGAGTATGAGAGAGAAAAAGAGAGAGAGAGAAGGAAAGTGCCTGCCACACAGAGACAGGTGGGGGAAAGGGGTTAGGGTTGGCAGGAGGGAAACTGGGGGCATTGGTGTTGGAAAATCCACACTGGTAGAGGATGGGTGTTGGAATATTGTATGCCTGAAACACGACATGAACAGCTCTGTATCTGTGTTTATCACAGTGATTCAATTATAAGAAATAAAGAAAAAAAAAAGAACTGCAAACAGCGAAAAAATTTTAAAAAAAAGACTGGCATGCTGGTGTTTTGATCAGGAACTTTCTGCCCACTTACTCCCATTGTGGGCATTTTTGAGAGCCCAGGAGTTTCTCTCTTTCACAAAGGCCTTAAGCATGGAAGCATTGAAAGAACTCTCTTAGCTCTTCTCTCCTGAATGGCTACATTTATGAAAAGAGCTACCATAGAAACTTCCTCTGACCTTAGATACGCTCTCATAGTGGCCAAAACCAGATGCCAACTAATTATAAAGGAACTATTAGGACATGAGGATGTTGAAAACATCCAGATTTCACAGCTTGTCAGAGCTCCACCCAGCAGAAAAGCTTATCACAAGTCCTGCTCATCAGAGTCTACCATATAGCAGTCTCTTTCAAGCTCAGGTATGCCTGACCCAGAGACTCAGATACATGGGGCAGAACTGCTACTGGCTCTTCCTGTACCCAGCTGATCATGAGGGAGGAGGCGGGTTCTAGCCCTGGCCCACCATTCCAGGAGAGCCTCGCAAGTAGCCAGAGGAACCCCCCACACCATGAGGGCCGCCATTTTCAACATCCGGGCTCCACAGCTCGTCAGAGCTCCCAGCAGAAAAGCTGATCTTTCCCCTGTCTCATTCAGTGGCTTTGCGGCCACGCAGTTCATCAATGAATGCGTGAGATGAGAGACTACTATAAGAGTATCCCACCCGCACAGCAGAGCCTGGCAAGCTACCCATGTCATATTGATATGCCAAAAGCAGTAACAATTATAGACCTCATTCCCATGACCTGAAGGAATGGTTTGAGGCTCTTCATGTTCCTGGAGCAAGCAGATGCCCTTGGACTTCACTAGAATGCGACCAGGACATATGGAGATGTTACTGGTGCCCACTTGAGCAAATCAATGAGTAACAGGAACACAAGTGACAAGACAAGTGATTAGGACATCGGACTGGTGGCGACCAAAACTTTTGATGCTATACTGATATTTAGATATTTCTGGATGTGTTTTATTAAACATGAGCTTGCAAGGATTAAAGTTAACGAGTAATAACCTTAAAGTCTCTCTTGATTTATTTGATAAAACATTAAAACACTCCGGGTCTGATAAGAAAATAACTGTTAGAATTTCACTTACAGGTGGTATATAGTATAATAATAAGATGAACTATAGTATCAGGTAAAAAAAACAAATAAAACAAAAATAAACTTTTAAGCTATAAGACCAACTAGTGATTGTCAGAAGGAAAATGTGTAGAATAGTGGGTATGGAGGGTCAAAGGAGACAAATGTATGTTGAGAGGTAGAAATGAATGTTGTTAAACTTAATGTCGTTACAGACACATGTCAATTGTCAGAGATGCACACCTGAAACTTGATCACTTGATCACTTGAATCCTGTTATTCATCAATTTGCTTGAATGGGCACCAGTAACATTTCCATTGGACCCTATCACATGCCAATGTAGCCCAATGGCATCTGGTTGATTCAGGAATATGAAGAGCCTCAAACCGTTCCTTCAGGGTCTTTACAAGGAAGTCTGACCATCTTGTAGGTGGGTGGCCACGTGATCTTTTGATATCCCGTGGGATCCAGTCCCGTAATGGCTCTAGTCCAGCGGTTGTCTCCAAATCACATTACATGTCCAGCCCATCTGATTTTCGATGCCTTGGCAAACGAGACAGCATCCCTGATTCTCGAATAGCAACGGAGGTCAGAAGTCTAGATTCCTTCTCTCACTTGAGTGAGGCGTGATATTCCAAACATAGCTCTTTCAATTCCTCTCTGGGAGACCCAAATAGCATTCTCATCCTGTTTTCGTAGGTCCCAGGTCTCTGAGGCGTATGTTAATGCAGGGAGAACGGTGGAGTCAAAGAGATGTGCCCGGAGCCGGAGGTTCTTTGTCCTTTTAGCTATTTCTTCGATGCCTTTGAAGGCATTCCATGCCGCTCTCTTAATCCTGCACAGCTCAGGTTTTAGGTCATTCATCATGTTGATTTCTCGACCTAGGTACACATAACTGTTGCATTCAGAGATGTTGGTTCCATTGAGAGTGAATGGGGCCTCTGGAACTAGTTCATTTTTCATAAACATGGTTTTATTTAGATTCAGCTGTAGACCTATCTTTCCACATTCTCGGTCAAAGTCAGCCAGCATTTGTGCCGCTTGGCTAATGTTTGGTGTTATTAGAACGATGTCATCAGCGAAGCGGAGGTGGTGTAGTTGCAGACCATCTATTTTCACTCCCATTCCTTCCCATTCTAATTGTTGCATGATGTTCTCGAGGGTGGCGCTGAAGAGTTTTGGTGAAATGGTATCACCCTGTCGAACCCCTCTTTTCACATTAATGATCACTTCTTTGTAGAATGGTGAGATCCTGGCGGTAAATCCGTAATACAGCTCCACGAAGGGATCTTGATGTATTGGGTTTGAACACCCTGTTTGGCTAGGGCTTCGATGACCACTTCAGTCTCCACAGAATCAAAGGCTTTCTGTAAATCAATGAACGTGAGACAGGGAGGCATCTTGTACTCCCCTACAAACCTCAATGAGCTTGGTTACTGTGTGGATATGGCCGATTGTGCCGAATCCTTTCCGGAAGCCTGCTTGCTCGCATGGTTGTCCTTCATCTAGTGTTCTGCTAATCCTGTTCAGGATGACTCATGTAAACAGCTTGTAGATGACGGACAACAGGCAGAAGGGGCGATAGTTGCCCATGTCGTGAATGTCTCCCTTCTTGAACAGTAGAACTGTCCTGCTGGTTTTCCATTGGGAGGGCATCTTGCATTCAGACAGGTAGCGTGTGAAGAGCCGAGCTAGTGTACTGATGAGTACCCACGGCAGAATCTTCAGGTGTTTGGGTCTGACTTTGTCTGGGCCTGGTGCTGTTCCCTTCTTTACTGACGAGATGGCATGTCGGATTTCAGAAGGGAGAACGTTGGGAATGACATATCCATCCTGTGGAATTTGGTATGTGGGAAGGTGGATGTGGCTATCAAAGAGATTTGAGTAGAAGTCCTGGATAATCTTCTCCATTGCCTTTCTGGAAGATGTGATAGATCCATCATGGTGTCAGAGGGCAGTCATCTTGGTCTTATAGTTGGCGAAGGACAGGCGGGCGGTGCGAATGTTTTTCCCAGCTTCTGCTGCATCTTCCAGTATTTCTGCTCTTCTGTCTTTGACGTCTTCTTTTATCGCTTCTCTGCACCGTTTAGCAAGCTTGGACATTAGCATTTGGTCTCCTGAGGCTCGCCCCCTTGCCACGTTCGCGAATGAGCTCAAGAGTTTCTGAAGACAAGCGTCCTTTTGTGTCTTTCTCTCTCTCGGCATTCTTCGCACAATCATGGAGGTGCTGAACCAGTCGGTTGTATTCTTCATCGATGTTGTCAATGGTGGTATCTCCCCATGTTGCTGTAATGGTGCCAAAGAGTTCCCAGTTGGTGGTCGTTCTGGGAGTTCTCTTCTTAAACTTTGCATCCTTTTCTCCACGTTGCGGGAAGTAGAATTTTGCACGAAGGAGACGGTGGTCCGATTCTGTTTGGAATTTGGGGAGGACAGCAACATTGGTCAGACAAAACCGTCGATTGAAGATGATGCGGTCAATTTCATTGTGGTACTGTCCGCCAGGAGATTCCCATGTCCAACGTTTCGCTTCAGCTTTCTGGAACTGTGAGTTCCCATGAATGGTCTTGGTGGACATGATGAACTCAGATAGTCTCTCACCCTTTTCGTTCCATTCTAGGCCATGGGTCCCTATGTGGAGTTCTTCAGCCGATCTTCTTGGTCCTATCTTGGCATTAAAATCACCGACTATGATCTTGTAGAAGGTGTGATCTTTTTATAGAACTCCTCCAGTTCCATGTAGAATTTCTCAATTTCATCTTCTTTGTATGTGGATGTTGGTGCGTAGACAATGAAGACAGAAATTGCTGGCAGTGGGCCACATCTCTTCAAGTGTAATCGTCCTATTCGGTTTGTTAGGTATTCAAATGAATCAATGTTGTCGGCCATGTTCATGTTGACAAGGACACCAACGCCATCGATGCCTCTTTCATCGCATGTTCCAAGGAACAATTCTTCTCTGGTGTCAAATACAGCATGATGCAACTGGCGCCTCCTCATCTCAGTCAGACCAATGATGTCATACTTGATCTTTTGCGCTTGCACCATCAGATCCTCAATATATGCTTCTGATGCCAGCATACGTGCATTGAAAGTACGGACAGTCACCTGAAACATGTAACAATGTTAAAAAGAATGATACTTCCTTAAAATTAAAAAAAAATATTTGTTTGTCCTCCAAAAACCTGAAATTGAGCTCCCTTTGATCCAGCCATACCACTCCTGGGAATATACCCTGGGAAGCCAAAAACACACAGCGGAAACACAATCCACACTTTTATTTTCATAGCAGCACTATTCACAATAGCCAGAACCTGGAAACAACCAGTATGCCCGAGAACTGATGACTGGATAAAGAAACTGTGGTACATCTACACAATGGAATACTATGCAGCTGTTAGGAAAAATGAAGTTATGAAATTTGCTTATAAATGGATGGACATGGAAAGGATCATGTTGAGTGAAATTAGTCAGAAGGTAAGAAAGACATAGAATGACTGCATTTATTTTCATGACATAAATATATCAGGTGATCTTACCAAAAGTGGAAATTACAGCAAGCATGTGGGGAGTCAGAGGTTAGGTAAGATAGAGAAGGGAATATGTGTGAATAAATGTCAAAAGGGCTGATACCAACATAGAACTGAGCATTAAATACAGGCAAAAAAAATGCACATGATAGCTTCTAAGTGTATGTAGTGCAATCCACAATGTGTAAGAAGAGAATGGGACGAGAGAGAGGTAGAGAGAAAAGAGATAAATAACTTGCCATTTAGGCAGGCTATGAGAGGGGGCAGGAATTGGGGACATTGGTGGTGGGAAATGGACACTGGTGGAGGGCGGGGTGCTGGAACACTATGTGACCGAAACCTCCAAACATGAACAATGTTGTAATTGTATATTTCACGGTGGTATAATAAAATGTTTAATTAAAAAAAAATTTGTTTTTCAAATTCTGGACTACTGAGTTTGTGCTGAAGTGTCTCTCTAGAGATCTGTCATTGAAAAGGAAAAATTTAAGAGGTCTTTGACTCAACTCTGTCTCATATTTTGATAAAATATTAAATATGCCCAAAAGTTCATGACCCAAAATTTTAATAGAAAGTTGTAACTAATATTTCTAGAAATCAACAAAATTCCTCTTGTAGGTCTTTTTTAGCAAGTTAGGCATATTTTAAAAAAAGGGACCAGTTGAAAATGTGCATTTTTTTTTTTTACAACAAAGAAGAAAATGAACATGTGAATATCAACTGACATTCAGGTGAGGAAAAACAACAACTTCATAAAAAGAGTGATTTAAAAACTAGAGCATATTCTGAACAACTGAAAGCTCCCATATATCTAGATTTGAATGTCATTAAAAAACTGTATTCTGATCTTTTTTTTCTCTTTTAAGAAATCAAGGTTTGGAGTCATATTTATTTGGGACTAGACCAGATCCACCACTCACAAACTATGATGAAGCTAAATCAAGTTTGTTTCATCATCTGTAAGATGGAGAAGTTAACATACATCATGAAATAGAATTGATATGGTGATTAAATAGAGACATATATATTGGGTAGTTAGTTCCTGACTATTTAGTAGCTTCTCCCAAAATGGTGACAATAGCAGCATTAAAATTAGTAATAGTAGCAACAGTAGTACATGTAAGTAGTATTTATTCTCACATGTTAATATCAAAATTGGCAAAATTGTTCTTTATCTATACATTATAGATTGTAAATATTTTTATTGCCTCTATAAACTTATTTTTCTTTTTGCAAATTTTATGATTAATTAAGCATCTTTTTTCCAAGAGAACAAGGTCTTCATACTTATCTGTCCTTGAACTGCAGAGTCTTGCCTGTTCTTAGCAGAGGTTGACCCTGTCTGTGCCCAATGACAGAGTACACTGCTTGAAAATTATTCCATTTATTTTTTATATTCAGCTACATCTCCTGCATGCTCTTAGCATTCAGACCTCATGTATCCTTGGGACTATGTTTATATTATTTGCTCACCCCTGGAGAAGAAAGCCAAAGAAAGATTAATTCATAAAAAATGAATGGTTGTTGAAACTCTTCAAAGCCTTGATTTACTGCATAATTAGTAGACAACACTCAAAAACAGAATATCTTTCTGCCTGTGAATTAAGTAAATTGATTAATTCATTAATTACGTATGATAACTCCATGGATAGCATAATTGTATTGCTGGTTAACAAAACATAGCAAAAGAATCAAGCATGCTTTCAACATGGTCAAAAAATTTAATTTACAATATTAGGTTCCTCTCTTAGAATCCTAATTAAAAATCTCAGGAAAGTCATCTATCCAAACACATGTTTGGAAGAATAGTATTTTTACTTACAAAACATGCCACAATTAAGAATAATGCTTATTTTTTTTCTTACAGAAACTTATCCTAAGCAGAAGTCACTTTCTCATTCATTTACTGCTCACTTAATATTATTGAGCATCATTAATGTTTCAGACACTTTTGTAAGCACTGGAGGATATAGCATTTGAACAAATTAGATAAAGATCCCTGCCTTTGTGGAGCATATATCTGAAAGATACTCTGTTCATTAGGATAGCGAGTATCCATACACAGGAATATACAGTCAAATTTAAATCAAGTTTTTAAAATGTGGTTTCAGGGCTGGAGAGATAGTACAGAGGGCAGGAAACTTGCTTTCTAGCCGCTGACCCACATTCCCCTAAAGTCCCCTAGAACAGCCAGGAATGATCCCTGAAGACAGTGCCAGGAGTAAACTCAGCATCACAAGGTAGAGCCCCAAAACAAACAAACAAAATGTATCGCCCCTACATTTTTACAGTGATTCCTGAATGCAGAGCCAAGAGTAACCTGAGCATTACCAAGTGTACCCTGCCCATAAAAAGGCTGTTGGAGTCCTAGAGACAGGCAATAAATAATAAATAAATACAAAAGGCAGTTTTGGACTATAATTTAAGTGCTGAAGGAAATAAATGGGGTGTGTTATAATAACTATTTAGAGACCACAAGAGGAGATTATAACTAAAAGGTAAAGACTTAACCCTTAAATCTGTCAAAGCAGAGGGATCTACATGTTCAAAGACCTGAGACGTGATATAACTAGATGGGCATAAGGGAAAGAAAGGAGGTCAAGGTCTCTTGGGGACTATGAGAGGCAATAGAGGAATAAGGTCAACTAGGAGAGGAAGCAAGAACAAAAAGTCGAGTCTTATGCCAAGTTCATGGGAATCATTAAAAGTATTTAAAGGAAAGTATATGTATAATGAATATCTAAAAATTGAATGAGATAAAGACGGAAAGTGAGATGCCTGTGGAAAGATAAGGGTATAAGGTAGATGAACTGTAATTGTGGCAATGCACTTGGAAATCAGGATTGAATTTAAGGATAATGCAGGGAGAACGCATTGGACATGCCGATTGCACTAGATGTGGGAGTAAGGAAATGAGAGCTATCAAATATGATTGCTGAATTTCTAATTGAGCAGGTAAGGGGGAAAGAGTGGATAATTTTTTTTTTGTACCCAATCTTGGATGATTACTAAAGGGAAAAGCTGAAGTAAATTAATACAATTTCTCATTTGACTATGTGACATTTTTATGTATTTTGGGGCGGTCACACCTCACTGTTCTCAGGAACTACTCCCATCTCTGTGTTCAGAGGTAACACCAAGGCTTGAAGGATCATGTGGAGTCCTGAGGATCGAATCAGAGTCAATTGTGTGCAAAGGAAAACCTCAGCCTTTGTGTGGTCTTTCTGGCCCTGACCATATGACATTCAGAGAGCCAGTTAATATCTGAATCAGAATGAAAAGTAAAAGATATTTGGATAGGTCAGTGTGGAGCCTGTAGAAGAACACTGGTGAAATATATTAATTTGAAATTTAAATATATTTATTTGAAGGTAGGTGGTATTTAAATCCATAAAACTGAATAGAGTCATCAATGAATGAATAGAGGTAAAAAGGAAATAAAAGAGAACTAAGGACCAAGCCTTGGGGTACCCTAATCTTTTATAGTGGGATAAAATGGACAAAACAAAGGGTGCTGAGGAGCACGTGAGAGTACGAAGAAGACTAGAGAGAGGGCGATTGTACACATATGTAGAACTAGGCCTTCTGAGCAGGGAAGAAAATTTACAACCTATTTACAAGAAAACTTACAAGAGTCCTTGTCAAGAATAGTGAAGAATATCAGAATGGAATAGGTTAAAACGAAGACAATTAAAGGTCAACAACAGGCAGAAGCTATAATGGCATGTGGTGCAGAGTGATGAAGAGTGATGGTGAAGGCTTATAAAACTGATGCAATAGAAAGGTAAGAAATTATGGAAGAAAAAAAGAGAAGATTCTAAGAAAGCAACATGAAGTGCTGGTCAGATAGCTCAAAAGAGGCTGGAATACATACCTGGCATACTCATAGCCCTTGTACTCCTTAGTCTCCTGAGCACTACCAGACCTAGACTTGGCAGCCCCAAGTACTTCTGAGGAGACCTCCTCACAAGAAATAAGCAGAAGGACAAGATGTGCTTACTCTACATGTATGACATCCTGGCTTCAATGTCTGGTACCACCACAGAAATAGAGGAAGAAAGAGGGACATAGAACATGCATGTATAGGGTTGTGTTTCTCTTGCACTAGGGGTAAAAAGAAAATAATGCAGATAGACTTGTAGATTAAGGATGGGCTTGTAGATGAAGTTTTCTAGTAATAATGTTTGTGACTTGATAACCTCACAAATTAAAAAAAATCATGAAGCCACACATACAAGATAAATAGAATAAAGGAGTGGTTTTCTTTTATACTCCACCTTGGGCTCTGGGAAGAAATAGTTTCAGAGTGCTCTGAGATTATAAACAAAAACTTTATCAGACATGTCTTGACCAAGAATCGCAAGGTCAAATGCTGACTCTATTTGTTATATGACTCTGAGCAAGTTACTCAAATCCTCAGCCTCTGTCTCATCATCTGTAAGATGGCAATTGCCACCATCTTAGCCCAGTAAGACCCTGGATAATATATACAAAGTATATGTACATATGAAGTAATTTGGAAAAACAGGCAAAGTAAACATAAAAGCAGCAATCAGAGGTTGCAATCAGAGATTGAAGAACAAGAGGGGCATGATATCATGAATGCCAAGGAAGGAGAAGTTTCAAGATTGGGAAGAGTAACACAGATTAACACTGTCCAGGAAGATGAAGGGGAAAGTCACACCAAGAGAAGGTTCTGAGTTTGGTGATGAAACTGTAACTGGTGACTTTCAACACTGTGGTATGAGATAGGCCCCCAAATTAGAATGTGTGGGGCTTTGATACCAAAGTGGGGCATCCATGACAGATTTTGTGAAGCACTTGTTCCTGGTGGTGATGAAAGGAAAATCAGAATAAAATAGAAGCTCAAAATTATACCACAGGAAGAGCTTCTGTTTGCATGAAGGAATGAGCTATGCTGAAGGCAGTTTGGGATGAATTAAACAAAGGAGTGACTTACTTACTACACACCTTCTTACTCTGATCTCTAGTCTGAGCTCGGTAGACTAGGCTTTGAGTATTATTGATCCAGTAACCTTAGAAGCAATTCCTACATTTTACTTCCCAAACTATTCAAAGTATGTTTAAAGACGGGATAGCTTAGTACTAGAATCAGGGCAATGTAAGAGTTGTGGCAACTGTTTTATCAACTTAGTTTTTTTTGGGGGTCACACCGGGCGATGCTCAGGGGTTAGTCTTGGCTCTGCACTCCAGGAATTACTCATGTGGTGCTCAGGGGGACCATATGGGATTCTGGGGATTGAACCCAGGTTGGCCTCGTGCAAGGCAGATGCCCTACCCACCGTGCTACCACTCTAACCACCTCAAGATAGTTCTCAACTCACCCTCCAATGACTGGAGTCTGCCTCATTCTGTTTCATCATGTGGGGTGAGGAGAGGCGCAAACTTCCACCTTCTTCATTTAAGTTCTAAAATAAACCTGTGATGTCTGAGATCCTCTTAAAAAAATAAACAAAGGAGTGAAAGACTCAACATAGAGCCCTGGAGACAGGATCAAACTTAGAGCATTGGAAAAGCAGATATAACTCAGATCTTGGAGACAACAGAAGCAGGAATGAGAGCTTAAGTATGTTGTGTGGTATAACCAGGATGCTGTGTGGTATAACCTTCAAGTGAAAGTAATGGAGTAGGGGCCGAAGCCATAGTCCAGTAGGTAGGATGTTTGCCTTGCACTTGGCCAACCTAAGTTTGATTCCCCGGCAAACCATATGGTCCCTCAAGTACCACCAGGAGTAATTCCTGAGCAAAGAGCCAGGAATAATCCCTGAGCATCAACCAATTGACCCAAAAGGCAAAAAATAATAATATAATAAATAAAATAAAAGCTAATGGAGTAAATGCCAATGGCAAATCTGAGAAATCAATAAATGAAATGTGTTTATTTAATAATATCATTAGATTCCAGTAGATGGAGTTCTTAAAATTACAATTTACATGTTTGGAAGGTGGATTTTTTTCAAGAGCTTAATGGGAGTCTCAACTTCTAAAAAACAGAATTAACTAATTATTTCCTTTAACTATTCTTTCTCTACTAGCATGAGACAGGACATATGGAGATAACTGGTGCCAGCTTGAGCAAATCGATGATGAACGGGAAGACAGTGATACAGTGATTCTTTGTGATATTGTCTTGACCAGGATACAATACACCTGTAAGTGAACAATAAGCATCAATTAGAGCTCTTCTTCCTAGATTGCAATTTAGTTTCTGATCCATTGTTCTTAAATATGTTCTAGACCATTCAGTCATTTTAATTAAGATTTCTTTTCTTTTTCTTTTTCTTTCTTTTTTTTTTTTTTTTTCTTTTTGGGTCACACCCAGCGATGCTCAGGGGTTACCTCTTGGCTCTGCACCTAGGAGTTACTCCTGGCAATGCTCGGGGATCATGTGGGATGCCGGGGATCGAACCCAGGTCAGCCACATGCAAGGCAAACGCCCTACCCGCTGTGCTATTGCTCCGGCCCCTCTAATCAAATTTCTAGGTATTTCTAAACTTTTGCATCTTAAACTTGTACCTTTTAAAATTTACTGTACTTGGAATATATTTATTTAATTCTTTGTAGAAAACTTTAGGCTTTTGCTTCTATAAAGATCACTAACAGAATGGAACTAAACATCAACCAATTCACATATTGAAACAGGTACTCATATTGCATTTAATTGTTCACCTGATTCTTCTTATTAGTCTCTCATCTCTCTCTCTCTCTCTCTCTCTCATCTTTTTTTTTCTTTTTGGGTCACACCCGGCAATGCTCAGGGGTTTCTCCTGGCTCTGCACTCAGGAATTACACCTGGTGGTGCTCGGAGGACCATATGGGATGCCGGGGATTGAACCCGGGCAGGCATGGGCCAGCTGCGCGCAAGGCAAACACCCTACCGCTGGGCAATCGCCGGGCCCCACTCTCTCTCATCTTTTAATGCTCTTCCTCTATTGTCTGAAACTCACAGAAGGCCTGACGTGAACAATGAAAATGATGACAAAACAAATTTTCTCCATCACTCTCCGTACCCCCACCCAATTTCAGATATCAGTTTATTAATTATCTGGCCTCTTCAAACCTTCTGGTTGTAAAATGAGTCTATTTATAAAATATCTGGCTATAGTGTAGGGTAAACAATGCCAGAGTGAACTAAAAACAGACTAATTTAATAAGCAATCCTTTCCCTACACTGTTTAAATTTACATAATCAACTAGATATAATATTTAGCATACTTTCAATGTTTCTCATTTGTTTACACTACAATTCTATGCTTAAGACTTTCCATTCACCAAAATATTGATTGGCCTACAAAGGGTATAAAACAGCAAATATTCCACTGGTGCTCATGATATGAACGTAAAGGAAGGTTGAGCTACTGTATATTTCTTGTTAATTACAAACTTATTATTCTATTAAGATGTATGCGATGGCAAAAAACCCCAACAAAATCTCTAAAGCTATTACTTGCAGATAAAGTAGTCTACCAATGTATTAATATTAGTGTCATTAAAATAGTTTTCATCAAGTGCATATTTTTCTCTAGAGTGGAAACAACAGAAGCCTGAAGGCAAGAAATACCCTTGAGTCTTGTGGTATGAAAACCCGACAACAGCTTCTGAGCCTCATAAACTCTTCTTGTGGCTTCCAAATTAAAACAAACAAACAAAAATTTCTAAAGCCACAACTGGAAAATGTAAAAGAGAGTAAATGAGTCTATTTCTCGGCACCTTGAGCTCTGAGAAGAAAACATGACAGGGTTATCTTGATAAGAAAAGAGCTCAGATATCAGATAATTAACGTTAGTTGACCTAAACAGGTCAATTACAATGCACATGATATTATTTATGCATTCTTGGACAAAGTGGATCTATTTTCAGATCACAAACTTCCAACTTGGAATCTCCAGTTTGCTAGGGAGGAGAGGAAAAAGACCCTCACCATTTCTGAGACTCCTGAGACCCCATGCATGAATTTCCTCTTGCTAAATTATTTCTTTATTCTTTCCTCAAAATGTCTTTTGGTGACACAGTACATTTGTTTCCCTATAGCTCAGAATGCTAGAGCCTTCCATTAATTACACACACTAATCATGCTCACAATATGCCACATTGATGTGCCATTGAATCTTTTAATAACTATTTGGGGTGGAACTCAGTAGCATCTCTATCTTCACAGATGAAGAAATAACCGAGGGATTGAAGAACTCACCCTGATAGCAAGCAGGTAAGGGGTAAGGGGGATCCTGGAACTCATCTATACTAAAATGTTGTGTTGTGGCTTCTCAAAGTGAGGGGAAATTTAAATTACAGGCATAGTTCCTTATGTACACCACAAAATAAAACATTCAAATGAATTGCCATCCCATTTCTGCCAGTCTCCAATTTAGCTTCTTTCTTCAGTTTCTTCCTTTCTGCTATTTTATTTCTGCAGTGTGATTTTTAAGAATTAGAGATGAATCACTGAAGGGTAGAACTGATGCAAAAGGCTCACCAGACCTTATCTTCCTCTTAACAGATGAGGAAACCAAAGCTCAAAAGGGTGAAGGAGACAGTCACTTATCACACAACTTCCTGAGGTCAGAACTTGCTTTAGACTCTAGGTCTTCTTCATGATGTTTTAAAAACTCACATTGCATCTAAGAGAGAAACCAAAGATAAGTACTGGCGCAGGTTTCCATTTCAATGTACGCCTTTATGTAGAATATTTCATTTGGGGTATAAAAATTCTTGTGACTGGGCCGGAGTGATAGCCCAGCGGGTAGGGCATTTGCCTAGCACGTGGCCGGCCTGTGCCTGCCTGGGTTCGATCCCGGTATCCCATATGGTCCCCTGAGCACCGCCAGGAGTAATTCCTGAGTGCAGAGCCAGGAGTAACTCCTGAGCGTCGCCGGGTGTGACCCAAAAAAGAAGCAAAAAAAAAAAAAAAATTCTTCTGACAATCCTGTGATGTTTTTGTGAGAACATTGTGGGGGGGGACTTTTAAAATTTATTTTGGTTTTTGGGGGCACCCCAGCAGCAGTGCGCAGGGGCTATTTCTGGCTTTGTTCGCAGAGGAACTTGTGGTCCCGAGGTCATGCCTGGATTTTCTGCATGCAAGCAAATGCTTTAACCCCTGTCTGATTTCTCTGACCACAGCCCACCACACCCACTATGGGGCAATTTTATAGCTGTGTTTATTCTAGTGGTACAATTTCATGCTAATGCTCTCTCTTTGTCTCCTTAGTTCATATAGAATATTTTCTTCCAGAATCCCTACAGATTGGAGTCCTGCTATTAATCCCAGGTTCACTAAGCACCAATCCGGGTCACAAAAAGAATGTTGAAAACATGTGCTGATTCTCAGGAAGGTGATGGCCCAGTTGACAAAGAAATATATCGCCACCTCACTTTCAATTCCTCATACAATCATCTACAAAGGAAAGAATCTGTGTTCACACATGGCCAAAACTCTGAGTTTTGAAAGCCAAAACTCTGCCTGTCTTTAATAATCCTAAAACAAATGCTATTGAATGGCCTGCTTTAAGTGCTTTGTTTATTTTAGGGAAATATTTCCAAAGGAAGCCTTCCTATGTAGGGCGATGAAAAGCCTTTTATAAAAGGATATTAATTATATACTAAAAGTTGAAAGTATCATTGAGCAAAGATTACTGCTGGATAAAATACCAATATACCATCTCAGAAATCTACTAATTTAGGCTAGTCCTGATCCTAGATTTCCAGCTGAGAACTAGAATTATTTAGCAATTATTTAGCTGAGTATAAATATTTAGAGACAGTTTTTGCTAACAAATCTTGCCTCTAGGAGCCAGGCCCATAACAATATTCTTGGCGCTAGTTTTCTACACATAAATCAAGTATCTAACTTCACACCTTCTCTATTTCATTTTTACTCTTTTGTATGGTACCATTACTCTTCTTTTATTCTTGGCCTCTTTTTTGCCTTGTCCTGAAAGATGAAATTGTAATTTTCCCCTTGAGACCCTTTTTTTAATCTGAAGAATTGCTGAAAACAAATAGGCTGATTATTTTGTGAATATTCTATTTTGGATTTGTAACATTGATAAAACTTTCAAGGGTTTGGAAACTGACTCATTGGGCTTGGATTTTTGGGCCACACTCAGCAATACTCAGGACTTACTCCTGACTTTGCTCAGGGATCATGGCAGCGGGACCATATGCCTTGCACGGTATGAAATTGGGGTCACAGCACGCATAGCGCAAGTGACCTGATGTCTGTTCCATCTCTCTGCCCTAGAGTCTTACTTTTCTTTTAAAGAAAGAATTTGCTGTCAAACGTTCTTTCTTTTGTTTTGCATGCACACATATGCATAATCTAGGTCTCTAATCCATGACATGAGTAGCTATGAAAAACACTGACACATTTCTCAATCTGTTGGAAATGTCCTTCCATTAATACTTGACCATTTGTAGGCACTGGAGAAAAGGTAGAGGAACTAGGACACTTGTGCTCAGCTGAACCTGATGTAGGCAGGCAGACAGGGGTCCCCAAGGCAATGAAGTTTCACCCTAAGGCTGTCCAGAGTCACTTGTTTGGAAACCGGAACTAAGACTTGATGAGACCTATTAACCCTCAGTTGACCTTGAGGAATCTGGATCAACCTGTCTCAGCCCAGCCCTTAATCTGGTTACATTCCAGGACAGAAGATTCAGCAGAAACAGGTCAAGAAAAGGAGATTTTCAAAGAAGACCACTCCCAAAGTCTACTCCCCCTGTCAACGGCTCTAGCAACAGACTTTAACCTAGGTTAAAGGCCCATCTGGGAGTAGCCAGGGGAGAAATCTATAAAAGCTGTGCTGATCAAAGGATGGTGCGCATATGCTGCTTGAACCCATGTGCTGCTTGAGCCCACATGGCCGAGCATGCGTGTTGCCTGCATCTTCCCTCTTGAGATGTGTACTCTCTCTGTTTCTGTCTCTGTCTCTGTCTCTGTCTCTGTCTCTCTCTCTCACTTTTCCTCTTTCCCCTTCCTAAAACCTCCATAATAAAATCTGTTTTACTTCACTGCTTCGTCTACTCCTGAAAATTCTTTTTTTGCGAGGAAAGACAAGAACACAGAGGAAAACCCTGGGTAAGGCCTAGGATTGGCTTGCCTTTTATCAGTCCTTAGCCTGCCCAGCGGATCCCGGACAGCAGAGGCGGCTGGGGAGAAAGCAACCATCTCTCTCTCCTTCCAGCTTCACATAAGCCACCCACGAGGCTACATCAAACCCAGGTTCTATCCCCACATATAATCTCCTCAGGCCAGCCAGAAGTGGTTCCAGAGGACCTAGCACTGCCTGGTATGGCCTAAAAACCAATACCAAAATACTTGACCGCTTTGTGACTATAAATGCAATATTACCCTTTGGTGAGGAGTGTGGAATAGGCGTTTCTGCACCTGGTGGTTTTTAAACCTTAGGATTCCTGATCACTTTTATCCTTCATAAACATATTGCCTCGCAGGAGGGTTCACCAATTTTCCAACTCTTCCCTAAAGTTTCACTGGGAGCATCATTGAGAGAAGTGCTCCAGCTGAGTTCTCTATATATGGTAAATAAATCATGTGAACAACAGTCCCCAATTTCACATTAATTGTTTGGAAATCTCCACAACATCAAACATTTTGTTAAAAGTCTAGAAAAAAAATAAGTGTAGCTCTTTTGTTGTCGTCCTTGTTGTTTTGCTTCAGAGTGATTTGTTCTAAATACAGCTTAACAGGCAGATGACTGGTTTGTGACTAGAGTATCTTTTCTGAGATGAAAAAGCAATACAAATGCTCCCCCAAAAGGAAGCCAACCAGGCGCCAGAGCAACACGGCGACCATGGACTGGGTGCACCTGGGGAAATCCTTATCACAAATTGGATTGACAGGGAGGCCTCGTTCCTTCCCCAGCACACGTGCCTCTGAAAAGCTGAAAGGGAATCACAATGCTTTAGGAGCGAGAGCTGGGAATTGCCTATATACGAGAGTTTCAAATTGCTTAGGCATTAAGAGAATAAGAACATGAAATGCAAATATTGCAGGAATAATGGGGGAGAAGATATGACACAAAACTCATAATCGCTGAGAAATGGATGCGAGTATGGAGACATAGATGCGATGGATGTCAGGGTCTGACTTGCTCTTCTGAAGGACAAGTTATTCTCAGTCCTCCCATCACAGCAGAGGTCCGTGCAACACCACTGAGTGGGAAGGGGCTGCCTTCAGAATTTTGTGGAGCATGTAAGTGAAAAATCAATTAAGACCATTGTTGGTCAAGATCTTTCTAACTTAAAACAAAAAAATTAGCAGACCAAAAAGAGAAATAAAATTATAATTGTAGGAGTTGCTGTAAGGGTTGGAGATGAAAGGCTATTCCTTTGTTGTTTTAGAAATTTGAGATGCCAAATATCTCTTATGTCAAAGGCTTAAATGGCCTGGAGATAAAACAATGACTATTTATTCCACTAAGCCCACGCAGAAATGTGCTTAGATTTGTTTAGAGTTCTAAGGTATCCACTTTCATTTCAGAGATTGCCTTGCAGGGAAGAGCTTGTAGAATTATCTCTTCTATGATCCTAGAAGGTTTTTTTAAACTGTTCTTATATATCAACTGTTATTATATATCTATTATGCCCTCCCCTAATAATTATTTCATTATTTGGATACTCCATTCTTCTAAGCCAGGTACATGTGTATTAAATGATTGATTTTACAAATCATATGAATCCATAGACATACTTCAGACACAGATCTCTTTGCCTAAGGACACTGTCCCACAGTGGTGGAGGAACAGATGAGAACAAACAAATCACCAAAGTTATATTATGGCCCAGCAGAGGGTGAGAATCAGCAGCAGGGATTCTTTCTACTTATCCCCTGCACTCCACACTCTCATGAATAGAATTTATATGGTTTATTTGCATAAACTGGTGTCAAAAGCTTAAACTTTGGGGTATAAAGATAGAAGAATAATCAGTCCTACTGATTCTTCTCAACAGAAAATAAGTGCTTGCACATGAAACAAAAACTGTAAGATCCTGGGCTTCCCTTCCTCTCTGAGCAATTAGAGTTTTATTTTTTTTTTTTTACAGAGCCCCCTGTAAAGTTTACTAAATATTTTTGTGTTGGGTGGAGAGCCACACCCAATCGTGCTCATGGCTTTGTCCTGGCTCTGGGCCCAGGGATCACTCCTGGAGGGACTGGGGACCATAAGCAATGTGGGGGCTGAACCCAAGTTTGCTGTGTGCAAGGCGAGCACCTCATCTGCTCTACTATCTCTCGGCCTCAGTCCCTTATTATTTTTAAGAAACAAAGTGATCCTTCCACAGAGCTCTGACATATACAGATATACTTACTAGATCCTCGGAATGGGAGGCAGTGAAACCAGAGAAGGAGGTTGGCTTCTCTGGCTTGACCTTGGCTCTTAGAATTCAGGGACTTGACTGGCCCTGCTCATTCAGATTCAACTCAGAGCATTCTAAAATAAAAACAACCAAACCTACTAGTTTGCTGATGTCACTTCCTGTCTTTAGAACGATCATCTAAAAATCCCTCAGAAATCCAATGGCTCTCACAAGAGGCTCTTTTTGAGTGTCACAAACACTACCATGGTCTATAGAAGAATAGAAACATGCTATTCTTACTTAGAGCAAGGGCGTTTGCCCCTAGTTGGACTAGATGGTTCCTGAAGCTCTCTTCTGTCTTAATAGCATCTTCTACAATCATCAAGGACAGTTGGGAATATTAAATGGAATGTTTGAAACATTTTGTTTGATGCCTGACTTATTATTGCCTGGATCATTATAAAATGGGTTCAACCATTTTTCTGGAACAACTACATGGCCAAGTAAAGAGCAACAAGGCAAAGCGCTCTGCCCTCAAAGTTAAAGTACTTTTTTTCTCAAAAAGGTTAACCCAAGTTTCCCCCTGTGATTTCATGATCATTGGTGTATCTCCTGAGGTTCTAATGTTCTACATGCTGCTGGCCCTGGAGTGAGATAGTCCCACACCCTAAAATCCTTTGTCTTTTTACCGGAAGCTAAAAATGAAAGGCTCAGCTATGCTAGTGATCCCTGGAAGAGCAAAGCAAAAACAGTAATACTAATTAGTAGCTACCAGAGCTGTTCAGCATGGCAATAAGCTGTAAATTTATGGTTTTGTTAAGAGTCAGGATACATTTGAAATCTTTTATATAATATTAGATATGAAAATACACACCATCTGGACCTCTTGCTGGTAGCCTTGAAATGTCTACATCTCACAGGAATCAAACCCATTTTACCTGCTAGGGAATAAAACACCTGTTTCGCATATTACTTCACACTGGGTGATGAACATTTCTACCATCTCCAGCCAGAAAGAAAAAAACGGAAGTGTGGCTTCACATTGTTTAGTAGATTTTAAAAAAGCTAGCAGGGTAGAAACTGTTGTACTATCTGCTCGGAAGAAGGCTCTGCAAATTGCCCCTGTATTTGTAGCAGCTCCCTAATAATTTGGGGGAGTTCTCTGCAGCCTTGCTTTGTATGGATAAAAATGCATTTCCCTCTCATTATAAATCTGTTTATGAAAACACTTAGTGAAATGAGCCAACTGCATCTTGGCTGCTCGTTGAATCTTGTAATGGATGGTCCCAGAGTGGATAGAAGCCTGTAATTCACTGGAGAGACTCTGCTGATGACATAAAATAGTTGAACAGTTTATGAATAGCCCTAGAATCTTGAGAGAAGGCGGCTTTGCGATCTTTCCTAGGACATCTGTTGTTATTCTATAGATATCTTTCTGCAAACTTGGAGAAAAAAAGCTGTAGTAGATCTTCTATTGCACTTTCCATCAATCTTTTTGTTTTTTTAAGCTCAAATCCAACTTCTCTGATTAGGATTTAGGTTGCATTTAAAATATATATGTGCTCACAGTCTACAATTTCTTCAAAACAACACATTAATTCCTTGACATCTTCAAATGTTTAGTGTTCGTGTTTCTAATTATCTCATGATTTTGAAAGCAGATTAGTTTATTCAAATATAAGCCACATATATTTATATTTTCTTTCCCTTTATTGTTTGCACAAATAGTTGTCATATAGATGTTCCTACAGCCTGGATCTTGCTGATAGCATCCCTGCAGTGTCCTGTACATGTTCTTATGTCCTTTGTATTTTTTCTATTTTGGTGAAGACTATATAGAACATTTGGTTTATCTGTATACTCAAGCCTTAATGCAATTTGTGTTTGATTTCTCTCATAAGAAAAATGTTATGAGCATTATTTCTTGTTCTTAGGCATCTAGTATTATGTTTTCTGTCATTAGCAATAAATCTAAAGGTTCATCAGTTTATTCTTGGAAGTATTCAGCTACTTTAACTATATACACCTTTACTCCCCTGTGAACTATAATAATTCTATAGAGATGTATTATTCTGATCCATTTGTGTTTACCTAGTGGTATGGTTCTTATAGGATAGTCAAAATACTTGATTTCTCTTCTCTATGTATCATTGTTCAAAATGAGACAGTTTTCTAACATGGTCCATTATTTATCGAATCTTAAAGTATCAGCATAAAAAGTCAATTTAAACATATTTGAAAATATTTTTCCTGAAGTCTTATAGTTTTCTTTTAGGAACTTTTCATAGCTTCTTGGCTATAAGATGTTCCAGGCTTGCACAGAGGATATAAAGGGTAGGGAGCTTGTCTTGCAAACAGTCAACCTGGGGGGTTCAATCTCTGGCACTCTATGTGGTCCTAGGTAGCCACCAGAGTGAGTACAGACCAGGACTAAGCCCTGAACTCTGTGCTGGGTGTGGTACAAACACTACCTTCCCCCAAAGGAGTTGGTCTCCCTCCATATTACATTCGTTGTTAATATGAATTACTATTTCTTCCTCATTTATCCATTTCAAAACATTTTTCACTGAAAATAGCCACACACTTTGTTTATGTGCCACTTACAGTCTTCTGTGATGGTATTCCTGAATGTGTGCTCCATGGGCACTGCCAACTGTGTGCCCTAAAACTTTGAGATATGCACACTGATTAGAATGGGCCAAACTCTTACATGGTGACACCAAGAGTGTGATCTGTAGGCTCCTGTTGGAGGACAGGTTTAGCTATTCTGGGAGTTTTGTTGTTTTGCCCACTCCCAGCTTAATCTACTTAAGTCAAGGTTCATTCTAATGAGATTTCTCTTCTATGTAAACACTGCTAGAGGGTGTGGCACTTACAGAAGTCACCTTGATTGAATAACTTCTGACTTATACATCTACTAAGACTTCTATGTTTTCTAGATTGGGCACAGCTCCTCTTTATACCCACTGCACCCAACGTGGAACAGTTAGAATTTACCAGGAGACTACCACCCTGGCTACATTGAGACTATAGGAAGACTATAGGAAGGATCATACTAGTTTGCTCTAAGCAGGCGAGAGTGACCCTTTCAGTACACGAGAACAAGATACTCAGAATCACCCTGGTGCAGATAATAATAAGAAGGACCTTGTGGGTACCATCTAGATTACATGAAGCTCATGAAGTTAAGATGTACTACTTTGTATCAACCCTCTCTCTCTCCAGTGTTTTACATAAGAGATAATCTCCTTAGTCCTTGGCATAACCTTTGTTTATACCTGCAATAAGGTGTGGCACTACACTCTGTTTAGAGTTCTTTGTTGACATGACCCTCCCGATTGGATTACTTTGGTGTATATAAGGGGCTAACTTGAGGCCCCTTCACCTTTTGCCTTTTGGTTCCTCAGCCTTCAGCTTTTGGCTCCTGCGGCTTTTGGCTTTTGGCTTTTGGCCTTTTGCTCCTTCTTCTGGGTAAGACTCAGCTCGGGTGAGACCCTCTCTTTGGTGGGAGACTTAGGCTCTTTTGTATGCTCTAAGTTCAGACCAGAGCTAGAGTTTGTTCATTATATTTGAGTGCTGTGGAAGAGCTTTTGTACTATTAAAAGCCTTTTTGGAACTGCACCGGACTCGTGAGTTTTCATCTGTTCTCCGGCGTCCTCGGAGGTAGAAGAGAACCTCTGTCCTGACACTGTCTGGGACCCCGGCGGAGTTCCCCGACAGGCTCCTATCAAGGTCTCAGTTCATTATGGATTAGAACATTTAAAACGAGTATATTTGCCACGGCATAATACTCATTTCCCTGTGACTTCACTTCTCTACTTTGCCCTTACCAAGCTCACTGTTTGTAATCCCCTTCAGCTGATTTACTCCGTTGGTCATATTTTCCTGATTGGTTCAGTTCAGTGCTCCTCAAAGTGGACCAGGGTGTAGAGCTGCATAACTGTTTGTTGTTGTTGACTATCTTATTTATTTATTTATGATCCTTATATCGTCTAATCCTTTATCTTGTTTTATTACACTGGCTGGAATCCAAATTCAGTTTTGAACAAAATTGGTGAGTAGACGACATTCTTGTCTTGTTTCTGACTGTAGAGTAACATTCTGCCCTTTTAGATAAATAGATGTTTGCTTTACATTTTGGAGGACAGTCTTCATTGGGATAAAAACATCTATATTGCTGTTCTTTTAAGGGATAAGTGTAATCATTACATGTATGCTAAAATTATCAGGCCTTGTTTTATATACCAGGACCATATATACTTTCTTTAATATTTGGGGGGACATAATTAATGTTTATGTGATAGGGTCCAATGGAAATGTTACTGGCGTCCGCTTGAGCAAATTGATGAATAACGGGATTCAAGTGATCAAGTGATCAAGAATTAATGTTTATAGCTTTTTAACAGACTACTTTCCTTTCATGAATACGGTAAATTCAACTGGATCATGTGGCATTATCATTCTTTTGTATGTTTATCTTAGAGTAATCAAATTTTATCTGCTCAGATCTAAAAACCACTTCTCCTATACTTTCTGTTGTCTGACATCAACATGAAGTCTTTGCTAGACTCAACATTAGAATATAGTTGTTCCTTTTTCTATATTTTAGAAAACTTGAATTGAATTTTTTAATGATTGTTTTTGAAAGTTTTGTAAACTCACTTCAAAAACCATCTGGGACTGGTGTTTTCTTTGAGAAATATTTTAAACTAGTGATTAATTTCTTTCAGAGCTGCCTATTACATGGATTCTAAGTCTTCTTTAATTTTTTTATTTTGCTTTTTGGGCCACACCTGGCTGTACTCAGGGCTATCTTCTGACTCTGTTCTCAGGGATCACTTTTGGTGGTCTTGGGGGATCATATGTGGTACCAGGATTGAGCCTGGGTTGACTGTGTGCAAGGTAAGTAACCTATCCACTATGCTATATCTCGGGCCTCTCTAACTCTTCTGTAAAAGTATGGCAAGTTATATTTTTCTAAAACTTTTCCCATTTGTTCTAACATTTAAATTTATTACTAGTATAGAGTGGGTTCAAGTTTGTTTAAAAGAATGACTACAATATTCCATAAATGTTCAGATTAAAAATTAGTGGGTTGGACTTCTCAAAAGAGAGAGTTATACTAATTTTCTAATTTGATAAAGTTATATCAAAACATCTCAACTTGATTATGCATATGGAATTTTCTCCCTGATAGCTAGATTTGTTGGTTTTAAGATAATTTCAGTGTTGAGGAGATTTTTTACATTTTTTTTGGAAAATTGAAACATTTAGTTCAAAAGTGGGCTCTCTTTTCCTGGGCATGTAACTAAATTATTGTCTGTCACAGGTAGAATTCCTTCCCCTTGCAGTATACAACCATGTAGGCATGAGACTTTGATGGCTTTGACAAGGTCATAATTATAATATGGAGAAGTTAACAGTTTTAAGGAAGGCAGTGTGAGTGGGTCTCACTTACTCACATGAGCAAAGACGTTTTCTGGCCTAGGAGCAGAAGTATATCAGAGATATTTGAAAGTTGAGAAAAATAAGAGAAAAATATCCTGTTGTTCAAATGAAAGAGATCCAGGGCAAAGAACTGGGAGTGGTGCTTCAAGAGTTCCAGTGGTCCCTGGTTAACAGCTTGCAGAACTAGAAAACTGGATCCTAGAGTAAAAGGGAAGTGAATTGTGCCAACTGTCAGATGATATTTACAATCAATCTTGCTTTAGACACACCTCCAGAAAAGGACACTGACCACCAATACTTTGATATCAACTTGATGAATTCCTGAGTAAGACCTAAGCACCTGTACCAGGTTTCTGATGCATAGAAGTTATTAGAAAATAAGTTCATCCTTTTTAAAGCATGAGTTTGCAATGATTTGTTACCCTATGGTAGGAAAACATAAATAAATCTTTTCTTCTCCATTTCAATACTCCTCTTTTTTTTTTTTTTTTTTTTTTGGTCTTAGCATCTATTCTGTGATTTTTTAATTAAATTTTTTTTTGGTTTGATTTTTTGGGCCATGTCCAGTGATGGTCAGTAGTTACTCCTGGTTCAGTACTCAGAAATTACTCCTGGCAGTGTTGAGAGAAACATGAAATTCTGGGATGGGACCTGAGTTGATGCATGCAAGGCAAACACCCTATCTGCTGTTCTATCTCTTCAAACATTGTCTGTTATCTGTATAGTGGTATCATTTCCTTCTCTAGTATTCTGGATGTGTATTTTTCATCTCTTTATCAGCCTCTCCTTAGCCATTTACTTGGGGTGTTATAAGCAGAACATATACTGAATTTTTAAATTCTAAATTAAAAATCTCTGATATTTAAGAATTTTGTTCAAATACATCTATTGTAATTTTTCATGTGTTTGAACTTGGGCCTAACTTGTTATTTTCCTTGCTTTAATTCTTTCCCCCTTTCTTTAAAAAAGAAATTTAGAGGGGCCAAAGCAACAGCACAGCAGGTAGGGTGTTTGCCTTACATGCAGCTTGCCTGGGTTTGATCCCCAGCATCCCATATAGTCCCCCAGCACTGCCATGAGTAATTCCTGAGTGCAGAGCCAGGAGTAACCCCTGAGCATTGCCTGGAGATACACCCCAAAAAAATTTAAAAAACAACCTGAGTGTACAAGAACAGATGACTCGATAAAGAAACCGTATAATGTATAAACAATGAAATTCTACTTAGCTCTAAGAAACTCTCAGTAATCATATAGTTTGTAGCAGCATGGATGGAACTAGAAGTTATCATGCTGAGTTAATGCATTAGAAAAAGGGACAGCGTGGTTTGAGGCAACAATGAACAGAGAAACTCCCTCTGTAACTGCAGGTGGCCTAGGTGAGAGAGGACATTTTATGCACTTTTTAGAAGTACAGAAACCAGCAACGGAACTCAAACTGTGGCTTCAGGATTTTTGCCACTGCCCTTCTCCCTTCACAGCCACCAGTTACTTTCTCCTTCCATATGACATTGACACACATATTGGCCGTTTATACCAAACTCTCACAAGGGCAGCCTGGCTACTCCAACCACACTAGGCCACTAGTCCATTAGTCTATTCCAATAAACATAGGCCCCCAACTCACAAAAGTAATGGTGAAGCCAAGAATCAATATAACCCCAATCTAAAAGTAGTAGTAAATTCAGGCCAAAAAATACGTCACCTGAATCAGTGCTAGAGTCCTCACACAGGTGACAAAGGAGCACCAAAGAGGAAGGTAATATCCTTGAAGGGGAAAGAGGAGACCATTAGGGTGGTCCCTTGGCAGTAAGAGGACACTAATAGTGTACTGGAAGGATCTACTTCCATGTTGGAGGACAGATTTAGCTAATCTGGGAGTTTTGTTGTTTTGCCCACACCCAGCTTAATCTTATTTAAGTCAAGGTTCATTCTATTGAGACCTCTCTTCTATGTAAATACTGCTAGAGGGTGTGGCAGTTACAGAAGTCACCTTGATTGAATAACTTCTGACTTATACATCTACTAAGACTTCTATGTTTTCTAGATTGGGCACAGCTCCTCTTTATACCCACTGCACCCAACGTGGGACAGTTAGAATTTACCAGGAGACTACCACCCTGGCTACGTTGAGACTATAGGAAGACTATAGGAAGGATCATACTAGTTTGCTCTAAGCAGGCGAGAGTGACCCTTTCAGTACACGAGAACAAGATACTCAGAATCACCCTGGTGCAGATAATAATAAGAAGGACCTTGTGGGTACCATCTAGATTACATGAAGCTCATGAAGTTAAGATGTACTACTTTGTATCAACCCTCTCTCTCTCCAGTGTTTTACATAAGAGATAATCTCCTTAGTCCTTGGCATAACCTTTGTTTATACCTGCAATAAGGTGTGGCACTACACTCTGTTTAGAGTTCTTTGTTGACATGACCCTCCCGATTGGATTACTTTGGTGTATATAAGGGGCTGACTTGAGGCCGCTTCACCTTTTGCCTTTTGGTTCCTCAGCCTTCAGCTTTTGGCTCCTGCGGCTTTTGGCTTTTGGCTTTTGGCCTTTTGCTCCTTCTTCTGGGTAAGACTCAGCTCGGGTGAGACCCCTCTCTCTCTTTGGTGGGAGACTTAGGCTCTTTTGTATGCTCTAAGTTCGGACCAGAGCTAGAGTTTGTTCATTATATTGGATTGCTGTGGAAGAGCTTTTGTACTATTAAAAGCCATTTTTGGAACTGCACCGGACTCGTGAGTTTTCATCTGTTCTCCTGGCGTCCTCGGAGGTAGAAGACAACCTCTGTCCTGACACTGTCTGGGACCCCGGGGGTGTTCCCCGACACTTCCAGACTGCCATGGAATCATGGGAAAATAGTGCATATCCCCATCATAAGGAGAGAATGAAGAGTCCTGAAGCCTCAACAAATAATACCCATGTGTTATGATAAGAATTCGTCTCTATGATAAAGAATTCAGAGATGAAATGGTAATTATAATTAATTAGCTCAAAGAAACAGTGGAATGGAAAGCCAATAAAATAAGGAGGAAATGAAAGCTGAAATAAGAAAAACACAAACAAAAGCGTCATTAATAAAAAATTCAGTAGATGAAATGTAAAACTAAGTGGGTGCTCGCAACAGTAGAGTAATAACAGCTGAAGAGTGAATCAGTGAGCTTGAAGATAAGTTTCAGTAAACCACCAGTCAGCAAAAGAAGATAGAAAAAGACCTCAAGAGTTGTGGGATGAATTCAAGAGGAAAAACATAGGATCAGCAGAGTCCCAGAGATACTAGGAGGCAACCCCAGTGAGGTAGTAAGCATTAAAGACATCATTGCTGAAAAGTTCCCAGAGATAGAGAATGCAGACATTTGCTCCAAGAAGCCAGAAGGGTACCAGCTAAAAGCGATCCTAATAAAAAAGACTCCCAGACATATCCTAATAAGAATAATGAATATCACAGATACAAAGAGAAGGGCAGATCTGAAATGATCTCTCTCATGTATGAGATGTAAAGAAGTATAATAAGGGAATAACAAATGGTTAAAGGCAGCAGAAGCAGAACTGGTATACATATGAAGTTTTCCAAGGGAAGGGGGTAGTGGGGTGGGTGGCTGGTGGGTACCCTGAGATAATGGTAGGGAGATGCCAACACTATGGTGAAGGGTGTGGTGTTGGAATGTTGTATGCGTGAGACCTATCACAAACAATTATTGTAAATCACATGCTTCAAATAAAAGTTTTAAAAATCATATAGCATTTATTTTCTGCCTTATTTGTTTCTTATTGTATATGTCCTCTTTTATTGGCCTGGAAATTCTAACTTTGATTTTATTCTTTTAGTGACTACCCTTTAAATTATCCTATGCATATTTAATAAAAAATATGGAACATTGCTTAAATTTGCAATCATTCTTGTACACAGACTGGTAAAAAACATTACTGTATTGTGTGTAAGAGAAGGAAGAGAGAAAGAGAGAGAGAAAGAGAAAGAGAAAAGAGATAAAAGACTTTCCATAGAGGCAGTTTAGGGAGAGGGGAGGGAATCAGGAACATTGGTGGTGAGAAATGGGCACTGGTGGAGGGATTGGTGCTGAAACAATGTATGGCCGAAACCTGGACATGAACATCTTTGTAATTGTATATCTCACGGTGGTATAATAAAATATTTTAAAAAATGTTACTGTATTGTTTAAATTTCATAAATGTGTGACTAGAGTAAGAAGTTTGATGATGACCTTCTCCTTTCCACTTACCGTATTCTCTGAAGAAAGTGAAGATTCTTCCTAGTCTTCCCACCATTGCTGTATCCATGATGCTGCCACAGTCAGGGTTTAGATTCCAGGGTTCTCGCTTGTTTTGTATCAACAACATGTGCCATCTCCTCTTTAAGCTTTACTGTAAAATGACTTATTGGTCATTTTGTGAAGAGTAAATAAGGTACTATATGTAAAGCATTAAGATAAATGCCCAGTTTTCAGTAAAATCACTATTTTTGTTCAGTATTTTTTGTATATTTTTAGCTTATACAAATTATTTGTTCTCAACACTAGATGTTTATAAATATATGTTTATGTTATAATATTTAGCCTCACAAATCACATTCTATATTAGTCTGTGAAAGCCCTTTATGTATCAGCTATATAGTTTTAAGGTTATCTATGTCAAGTGCAAAGTGGTCCCCAGGGAACACCATTCTGCATATTCTCATAATACTTTTGAATATAATATGCCATGGAATGAGTGAACAGCAATAAAGGATAATCCTGAAGAAAGTATTATCATACTTAACAGCCAAGAAAGACAAGGCAACTTCAGTAAGCTTAAGTAAATTATATGCAAAACAATTTTTAACCTATGTATTTGGACTTTAGTTTAAAAGTCAAGTGGAAGGCATTACTCCAAAATTGGCTTTCAGAAAGGGTTCATGAAATTTTGTTAGTTTTCTAAATTTGACCATGAATGCTTATACCTTTTAATTTAGTGGACTTGAAATGCTTGGCTTCCAAGTAGTATGTTGAAAGAAGGTTATTTCTGGACTTTCTCTGCATGTAATGTATAAAATTAGCATCCTTCTTTGGCAACTGAACCTCTTCTTTTCAAAGCTAACCCAACTCATCAGATTGTTATAAGTGAAGACTAATTAAATGTTCTTCTGCTTTCAGCTTAATCTCTTATTGGCACAGACACCTAGAGGTCGAATTTAAGTTGTAGGAGTCAAATAAATGATCAGCAGTATTACAATTAAAGTGAAGCATATAAAATTTAAAAACAGCGATAGAATTACCCTGCTTTATGATCACATTAAAGCCATAATGTAATTATAATTGTTGACCCTCAAAATCCTGTGTAAGTGTAAAAAGAAGGAAGTCTGCATAAAGGATGTCTCAGATCCTCACATTTTTCTTTTCTGAAATTGAATAGCTGTGATGGGAATCACTGTAATGCCTGCCTTCTACAAGACAACACAAAACATCCATGCCATAGCAGTACAGCTAGAACTCATGCAAGGGAAAGACCAATGTTGTTTAAAAGCATGGAAAACATCACTAACCAAATGCCCAAAGAAACATGGCTGAGGTCTCCACTGCCAGGGGCAGGCAGGAGAGTTCTTTGAAGCCTGAAAGACACAGAAAACCATACTGTTTTCATTTTTCAAGGAACTGGGAACATTACAGGCAGGAAAACGTTGAATGAGGGAAGAGACAAGCAATATAACAAGGTTTCATTGTGTTTCTCCTTTTACAAAATTCCACCAAAATCAGAAAATTGAATCATTCTGTAGCAAGGTCTTGTGGAGAGAAAAAAACCCAAACCTAAGGGCTGCTTGAGGAGGCGAGGTGTGTGTGAAGCTGTGTTTGTTTTTTAGAAGTCTGGCTCTTGTGGGTGCCTTTCCTCCCAGGCACTTTGAATTATTAATTGTATTTAATTATTTCTCCGAACAACCTTGTGAAGCAACACCATTTTACAGATAAGAAAATGCAGGTAAGAAAGATTTAAGAAATCATCATCATAATGCTTCTTTCATTTGTCAGGTATTAAGCACACACCAGACACTGAATTAGTGAATTAGAGAACATTATCTTGCTAAATACAGGCAACAATCACAGGGCTAGCTTACATGATCCCTTTGTTAGAAGTTAGAAATGAAAGCTCAGAGAAGTACTATAATTTCCCTCAAGAGTAAGGCGAAATAGTAGAGTCACCATCTGAACCCAAGCTTGGGTTCCAAAGTTTTGGTCTCTTCTGAAAAGCTCTCATAAAGAACGTCTCCCCATGCCCTATAAGCGGTGGTATGTCCAGGACATTTCCAAGCACTAAAATACCAAGCACTCAACAATAAATTGTGCTCCACTTTGAAGTGTTGCCTTTGATCCACTCTAATCATGGGGCTGTGACTCAGAGGTGGCCCCCTGAGACTGGAGGACCACATAGCACAGAAGCTGGTAACTAATGTTCCTACTGGTGCTCAATGTTACAGCCTAATGTGGGTAGCCTCGATAGATGTTCTCTGTCTGAGAGAGAAAGAGACATAGAGAGATAGAGAGAGACAGAGAGAGAGACAAAAGAGAGAGACAGAAAGAGAGAGAGAGAGAGAAGAGAGACAGAGACAGACAAAGAGAGACAGAGAGAGACAGAGGGACAGAGAAAGAGAAAAGAGGTAGGGAGCCTGCCATAGAGGCAGTTTGGGGGGAGTGGGGAGGAAATTGGGGACATTGGTAGTGGGAAATGGGCACTCGTGGGATGGGTACTGGAATACTGTATGACTGAAACACAAACATGAACGTCTTTGTAATTGTATTTCTCACAATGGTATATAATAAATTATTTTTTAAAAAAAGGTGTTCTCTGAGGTGCTCAAGGAGCTGTCCACTGTGGTGTGCATTAATCTGTCATGATGGTTGGTGCTGACACTACTGTAAATGTTCAAGATGTGAGCGAGGACAATGGCTAGCTTACAATGCTGGTGAGATGTAGGGATTTTTTTTTTAAAAATACTCATATTGGGCCAGAGTGATAGCACAGCAGGAAGGGCATTTGCCTTGCATGCAGTCGAACTGGGTTTGATCTCTAGCATCCCATATGGTCCCCGAGTACCACCAGGAGTAATTCCTGAGCAAAGAGATAGGAGTAACCCCTGAACATTGTCGGGTGTGACCCAAAAAGCCAAAAATAAAATTACTCATATTGTTCTTTCCCCAATATACAGATCTTTCCTAGCATAGTTGGTGAATGCAGACTGCAGGGAACATTCTTAAAGACCTGCTCCCACTTCTGGATTTTCCTACTTGTGTGGTGGTTCATCTCAGAAGTCTTCTTGCTTGATACTGGGCCTTGAACATAGTTTTTTCTCAAACCTAATGGTTTTCTAAAAATAACTCAGCATCTTCTTTCTTCTGTTATGAATTAATTAGAAAAGAAAGACAGCATCTCCCAGGACTGAGGAGAAAGTACAGCAGACACAGCACCTGTGTGCATGCCACTGACCCCTGATACCCAGATGATTCCAGAGCCCACCTGGAATGGCCATGAGCACAGAGCCAGCTAGGTGTGGCCACAGCCCTAAAACTCTCCCTCATAAAAGAAGAAAGACAGCGCTCTTTACTTCCACTCTCAGGAGACCCCCCATGCATTAGGTATCTAAAACACTAACTTCTTGCTGAGGTGGTTGGTGATGAAGGGATTTTACATCTTAGAGAAGCTAGAGAACTTAGATCCTGGCTACACTACTGGTCTTGTGAGAGAGCTTGCTGTACTTTACACCTGAGGTGCTTTGGGTTTGTATTTTATTCTACTTTTTATTACTCAGCCTCCCAAGTGGTGCTCACGTAGGTCTGGAGGCCTCACGATGATTTTCAGCAAACCCAGATAGTTCAGTGTAAGGGTTGAGGATGCAGTGTTGTTCGGGCCTTATAGTGCAGGGGATACCTGGGTGCTTGGATACTCAGTGGGGCTTTGAGGCCTCCAGGGCTTCCTCCTAAGGTGCTTGGGAACCATGTGTTTTGGGAATGGAAATGACTCTGGTACACATATGCACCCTAATGGCTGTACTTTCTCCAAGATTTAAATATTTCATTTGGAAGTGGTGTTATGGTCACACCCAATGCAACTCAGGGGCTATTCCAAACTCAATGCTTGGGGATCACTCCCTGGGAATGTTCAGGATGAAAACCAAGTGATGCCAGGGATTGAGCTATAGCCTCCTGCATACTAAACACGCACAGCACACTGTGACCATGTTTCACTTTTATTTACAATAAGGTAGTTATGAGAGTTAAATGAGTTAAAACACATCAAGTACTCAACTGTTTTTGACCCATAGTGAACCATATCTATTTGTTCAGTGAAGTAAAAACATGCTCTATTAAGGTGTTTCCCTTGTATCATATAAGAGGTGTGGACTGATGTATGCAGAATAGGAATGTTTGTCTGACTCTGGATGATTCTGGAGAATTAGAAGGGAAGGTGGAAAATTATGAATATTACCAGAAACAGAGACCATACTGTCTTATGAGATAGACTAAGAAATAAATATTTGTTGTTTGTTCTAGGTTCCTGTGACACAATTTCTAAGCATCCCATAGAACATCCCATAGAACCTCTGGGATGAGGATAATACTTTTAGAAAGCTAATAGGATGTCTTATATTTTTTTAATTTTTTTTTATTTTTACAATTACAAAGATATACAATTAAAAAGTTCATATTTGGGTTTTGGTCATACAGTGTTCCAGCACCCATCCCGCCACCAGTGCCCATCTCCCACCACCAACGTCCCCTGGTTCCCTCCCCCTCCCCCAGCCCACCTCCATGGCAGGTTCTTTATTTCTTTCCCTTTCTCTCTCTTTCTCTTTTCCTTCCCTTCCAGACTATGGATTACAGAACATACATTAAAGGGTTGTCATGTGTATCTTTTTGCCTCTATTTAATGCTCAGTTCTAGGTTGGCATTAGTACCCTCGACAATTTTTAGCACATTGTTCCATTTTCTGACTTACCTAGCCTCCTGACTCCCACACGTTTGTGATAATTTCCACCTTTGACAAGACCTCCTGATATACGATTCACTTGACCTTGGATATTGGTATCATAATATGTACATATATATTTATGTTATGCAGATCAATGCAGTCATTCTGTATGTCTCTCTCCTTCTGGCTAATTTCGCTCAACATAATCTTCTCCATGTCCATCCATTTATAGGCAAATTTTATAACTTCATTTTTCCTAACAGCTGCATAGTATTCCATTGTGTAGATGTACCAAAGCTTTTTTTATCCAGTCATCGATTTTCGGGCACTCTGGTTGCTTCCAGATTCTGGCTATTGTGAATAATGCTGCTATGAACATAAAAGTAGGGATGATGTTTCCGCTGCGTATATTTGGTTTCCCAGAGTAGATTCCCAGGAGTGGTATCGCTGGGTCAAATGGGAGTTCAATTTCTAGTCTTTGGAGGAATGTCCATATTGTTTTCCAGAAAGGCTGTACCAGCCTGCATTCCCACCAACAATGGATGAGTGTCCCCTTTTCCTCGGATGTCTTATATTTTGACAGCTCGAAGATAACATTAGAATGAGGATACCACAAAGACTGGAGCCTCAAACTCCCCACTAACACTAAAGGAGGAAAGGTCTAGAGATTGGAGTTAATTCCCAGTGGACCAATGATAAAAATCTGTTTTGCCTATGTATTGAAACACCCATAAAAAATATCTAAATTGTGGGGCTTTGGAACTTTTGAATTGGTGGACACATCAGGAGATCTGAAGGGTCTTCCATACAAAGCATATGAAATCTGTATGCTCCCTATTCCCATATCTTCTTGGTTTCTCTTTCTTGTGAATGTTCCATCATTGTCTTTTATGATAAAACAGTTAAGCATAATGAAGTTATTTTTTTAAATTTTGTGAATTGTGACAGCATATTGCTAGACCTGAGGAGTCACTTGTGGGAAACAGGACAGTGTGGCTGACCTGTTTATAAGTATAAATGGCAACTTGGATTTGCCATGGATGTCTTAGTTGGCATAGATTCCCTAAGTTGAAGGAGTCCTCTCTGACTATGCAGTGTCATAAGTGAATAAAATTGTCTGAGTGTCTAGAGTGTTGGAGAACTAATTGGTGTGAAGAAACCACACACGTCTGGTGTCAGAAATGGTACTGAAAACCAGGCTGTCTGTACAGTATTTCTAGAGTCTTGGCTTTTAGGCATAAGAATCTTAAAGGTCCAGAGCCCGAGCTTGGTAGAGATGAAGCAGATACCATCAGAGCAGGAATCTTAATAACCCATGCAGCCTGATGTAAAACATTACACAGGAGTGGGACCAGTGTTAACAGTCTGACCACATGATCTGCATGCTAAGGGCTGGGTTCAATCCCTAGGACTGCATAGTTCCTCAAGTAACACTAGACAAATCTTAAACAAAGAGTTGGAGTAAGACCCTGAGTATCACTGAGTATTGCTCAAACAACCAATCAGAATTACAAAGGAAGCTGAGATCCTGAATTCTTTATTACTCTGGATTACATGAAGCACACTTCGTGGTTGAAAATAGACAATGTAGGTACTTGGAATTGAAAACTGAGTCACATTGGACTCTTCATCAATTTTGTTGAGTGGTGGCTAGATCTGGATTTAATTTGTGTTATTTAAAGCACACAAAAAGAAATATGGTTCCTTTAACCCTCAAGTTATCAATTATATTGATATTCTTCTCTAATCTGTTTCTTTTTTTCTTGTAACTTTGTTTCTGGTACTTTGTAAGTACTTCATAAATATTAGGGAACAATTTTTCCAAGCACTGTTGAATTTTATGTTGAATTGTGAGAATCTGGAAACATTTATGCAATGAAAGAAAATGCTTCTGAAAGAACTATGATGATACCAAATTGTCCTTTCTAGTGAAATCAGAAGTGGTGGGATATCTGCTGCTTTCCTATTTCCTTTTGATGATGTTTCATAAAGGTTAAGGACTCTTAAGGGAGAAGTATATCATGTGTGAGAGAATATTTCCATGACCTTAAATCAATGACTTTGATTTCTGCCTCACACATTCGACAGGACAAAGGAAAGGTTTAGAAGCTCAGTACCCATAATGTCTACCACTTTCTCCTTTTTCACTGGAAAATCACTGAAAGTTCTGGAAAAGGAGAGAAATCTATTCCCTGGGGGATATAGGTCATTGAACCAGTGTAACTGCCTAAGTTATCTAAAATATTTTTTCTTTAAGTATAATGATTAAAAAGGCATAGCATGGTATTGAACTACTTGGATTCAAATCCGCATATCTCCCTCCCACCCTCCTACTTTTTGTCCTTCTCCCTTTTCCTCATTTCCTTACTTCCTTCTTCCAAGTATGGACAAAAGCTGATAGTGTTCAAAGCATAGTCCTGACTCTATGCTCAGGGATCACTTATGGCAGTACTTAAGGGGCCACCTGCGGAGCTGGAGATCCCACCAGGATTAACCTCATCCAGAACAAGCACCTTAACCCCTACATTTTCTTTAAATGCCAGAAGTAGTTTTTAAATAGAAGCTTATATCTGCTGGTACTAGGGATAGGGGTGTGATGGCTACTCTAGGGGATTCTCAACAACAAGGTCCGTACCTGATGGCTTAGTGCTCCAGGACCAGCAGTGCTCAGGGGGCCACCAGGGATACACTAGTGGTACTGGGGATGCAGAGGGTTGCAGTGTTGGAAGTGGAATTCAGGACCACACACATACTGAGCATTGACTCTACAACTTGAGCTATTTCCTAGGCCCCATCATTGCATGTCATTGCTCCCCAGTCCTTATTATAAAGGTGGAATTATAAACACTTAATTGCCCCAAGGATTAAACATGCACCTGTAATTGTTCTGACATGGGAAAAGGACTCAACAAATAATGTGGGCTATCATTCTCTTTCTAATACACTTACCCTCTCCATTGGAGAATTCTGATGCAGTCATCTGTCTCAGGTACTCACCTGTGGCCCCAACAATTAGATTCTGTATTTTGACATTGCCTGCAATGCCCCACCATTGGATTAACAGTGGCAGGTTCCAGCTTAGGCTATTCACTTTTGGAAAAGTTTAGGCATTCTGACTGACTAGTTGTATAGAATCACTGAATGCATTGTATAGAAGTCAGAGGAGCTTCATGAAATATTGGTGAGGAACCATGTGGGACACAATCTCATTTCTGATTTATATAATCAAGTACATAACATGGATGATTACCAGTGATCAAGTTGCAGAAGAGAGATGGGTGATTCCAAACATTTGGGGACTGTTCTGTCTGTTCCTCCTCAAACCCATTTGATACTGAATTCTTAAACATTAGGAGTTATGGGAAAACCCCAAAGCACCATTTTCTTGGAAATCTCTGCTACACTGCAAGAATCCTAGGAAAACCCCTAGTGTAAAGGTTTTTCTTTCCCCAGGAGAACATGATACTTGGTGAATTGTCACCAATTTTGCTAAGCAAAGGAGGCCTGGGAAATAACAATCAGATTCCTAACAAGTGTCCATAGGGAGTCTGAATGCTTTTTTGGTAGGCAGAAAACTTTCACGCATTTCTTTTGTAATGAAAATCTGGGAAGTTGGTGAAAGAAAGAGCAGCTCATTGTGTTCATTATTCTGGGAGGTTAAAACAAAGATCAACCACTTGATTGCTCCAAAGTTTGCAGTCTGTAAGGTTTTTCAGAAGTCATGGTGTGTATCACTTGCATTCCTATTCCAAAATTCTCATCATAAGGTTTGGTTTGATTTATGCAAAGAAATCAGCTCTAATACCTCCTTTATGTCATAATATCCATGACTAATAATACTGGATAGTCTATTAAATTTTGCTAAGAGGAGGCCGGAGAGATGGTGCAGGGGTTAAGGCACTTGCCTGAATGAAACTGATTCCAACTAGATGCCTGGCACTGCATATGGTCCCCAAAATTGCCAGAAACAATCTCTGAGCTTAGACCAGGAGTAAGCCCTGACTACTAACAGGTATGACCCCCAAACTAGCAAACAAACAACAACAAATTGGCAAAAGGATTTATGTTGTGTTTTTACCTTATGTGAAAAAAAATAGTACTAATAATAAAGGGAATGAGAGCAAGCTTTAGGAGGGGATGGGTGTGTCTATGACTTGAATAGTAGTGATGATTTTATGACTACATACATAAATACACATAAACCATTGAGCTTATAGACAAGAAATTGTAGAGTGTAACTATGATAATCATATCTAAACAAAGAGATTTAAAACAGCAGTATAAAGTAAAAAATACTCTTATTTCATGGACTTTTTTCGTTCTTGTTCCATGTGTTCCCACTTGGGTATTTTTACAGCAGGCCCATGTTCTGAGCCATTTCAAGATTACTGAACATGACTTTTGTACTTCCCTGTATGTCAAACTGATTTTCATCTCTAACGTTCCTTGTTGATATGATCTCTTCCACTTCTACTATGCTTTTTTCCCTTTCACTTTATACTCCCTTCAAAACTTGTGAGGTTTGTTTCACAAAACTTGGTTTTCAACAATATGGGCATTCCTCCAAAAACTAGATATTGAGCTCCCGTTTGATCCAGCAATAGCACTCCTGGGAGTATACCCGAGAGACCGAAAAACACATAGCAGAAACACTATCTGTACTTCTTTTATTCATCTCTGCGCTATTCACTATAGCTAGAATCTGGAAACAACCTAAATGCTCGAGAACAGAGGAATGGCTAAAGAAACTGGTACATCTACACTATGGAATACTATGCAGCTGTCAGAAAAGACAAAATTATGAAATTTACCTGCAAATGGATGGACATGGAGACTATAATGCTGAGTGAAATTAGTCAGAAGGAAAAGGACAGATATAGAATGACTGCATTCATTAATAGGATATAAATAGATACCAATGGTTTACTAAGTGTGGGAAATGGTAATGGCAGACTAAAACTCACCATTGAATATACACAAAGAGACTTAAGTGATAAACTCTAAATATCTGCAGGGCTAGCCACAATGTGTAAAAAAGAAGAGGGAGAGAGATGCAGAGACAGAGAGAGAGAGACAGAGAGAGAAAGAGAGGAAATGGGGGTACCTGCTATTGAGGCAGCCTGGGGGTGGGTGGGAGAGGGTGGGGTACATTGGTGGTGGAAAAGGGGCACTGGTGGAGAGATGGGTGCTGGAATACTGTATTACCAAGAACCAATTATGAACACCTTTGTAATTGTATATCTCATGGTGGTATAATAAAAATTTTTTTAAAAGACCTGGTTTTCAGATATTTAATGACAGTATATACCTCCCTCTCAGCAGAAGCAAAGATAGAGTTCTCAAAATGAGAATAGGAAGCTGATGGCCCCCAAGAGCTTGACTCCAGGCATGGGAGATGGTTTCCACTTAATCTTTGCCACTGAACTGGCCAGGGAAGGGATGGAGAAGTCCAGAATATAAAGGCTATAGCCTGGGCAGAACCCAGCCCTGAAAACAAGGCAGCTTAAAACACATATCGGTTCCCAATACCTGTGGAAAGGAAGAGCTCAAAGACGCAGTGGGATCAGGAAGTCTTCATCATGGTCACCCTCTGTTGTAGGCAGGTAGACGGGGGTCCCCTCATGGCAATGAATTCTTGCCCTAAGGCTGTCCAAAGTCACCTTTTGGAACCAGGAACCAAGACTTGATAAGACCCATTAACCAACAACAAACCATGAGGGAGCTGGATCAACCTTTCTCTGCCCAGCCCTTAATCCATCCGCTACATTCCAGGACAGAAGATCCAGCAGGGACAGAGGTCAAAAAAAAGGAGATTTTCAAAGAAGACCACTCCCAAAAGTCTACTCCCCTTGGCAACGGCCCTAACAACCTAGGTTGACTCCCCATATGGGAGTATCTTGGGGAGAAATCTATAAAAGCCATCCTTACCGATGGTGTGCACATGCTGCATGGACACACATGCTGCCTGAGCCCACGTGACCGAGCACATGTGGTGCCCGAGCACATGTGGTGCCCGAGCACATGTGTCACCCGCGATCTCCCCTCTTGAGAAGCGTGCTCTCTCTCTCTCTCACTTTCCCTCCTCCTTCCCTTTCTAAAACCTCCTTAATAAAATCTGTAAAACTTCACTGCTCGTTGACTCCTGAAAATTCTTTTTCTGTGAGGAAGACAAGAACCCTGAGGAAACCCTGGGTGAGGCCTAGGGCTGACTTGCCTTTTATCAGTCTTTAAACTGCCCAGCAGGTCTTGGGCTGCAGAGGCGGCTGGGGAGAAAGGAACCATCTCTCTCCCCTTCCGGCCTCAGTGAGGCCCACCTGCATCACCTCCAGGACAACACTTCTTAACCAGGCCATATGGCCACCTTGTGGGACTCCACAAGGCTCAAGGGATCTTCAGATGACAATCACAGAATGGGGAGGGGGCACAGCACAACTGGTAAGACTGGAGAGGGTACACAGGAAGAAAGCCAGGTCAGTAGGGAGTTACGGAAATACTTGAAATATTGCTCTAAGGTTTGGGTTTTATCCCAAGCATATTCCTTGACTGTTAATTTTGCTTATTTGTTTGGTTTGGGGGCCACACTCAGTAGGGTTCACATCCTAGGCTCAGGCTAGTTGCTAGCCGTGTTCAGCAGACTATCTAGTGCTGGTGCTCAAATCTGGGCTTCCTGCTTGAAAATCCTGTGTAGCCTGTTGACCTCTCAGTTTTTTTATTTTATTTATTTATTTTTTTAATTTAATTTTATTATTTTGCCCCCAAATATTATTACACCATTTTAGACATACAATTGAAAGATGCTCATGTAGAGTTTTGGTTCTACAGTGTTCCAACACGCATCCCCTCCACCCAAACCCATCTCCCATCACCAATGTCCCCACCTCCCCCCCCTCCCGCACCTCAACTACTTGGTGGGTTCTGTATGTCATTTCTTTCCTCTTTATATCTCCTTCCCAACAAACTTTCCTGCTCTTCGTGGAATACAGTGCATTAAAAGACATTACTGTTTCACTATTTTAGTGGACCACGTGACCGCAAGCGGCCGCAGCCTTGGCCTCGAACTGGTTTTGCTCTGTTGATCTTCTGGTCGTGAGGCAGTTTCCCAGCATCCGGACAGCGAAAATGGTGGCTAGTGTGATGGGCGAAGTTTCATCCGGCTGCTTCGGGACCCCCAGAGGCGATGGGCCAACACCCAAAACCCATCTGCCCTCCTCGGGATCCCATCATCAGCTGGGCTCAGCGCCGCACCGAGTTCCAGCCTCCCCAGCTGCTTGTGAAGCTCCTCTCAGTTTTTTTTTTTTAAATGCAGTAAAATCTCTCACTCTTTTATTGATGAAAATTTTTCTATGATTACTTCCCTGGGAGCCTTTGAAAATGTCCATATAAAATTATTCAATGACACCTTCCTTAAACAGAGTGATTCAATTTATTGTTGCATACCTTGGCAGTTGCACTATTTATCTAATATTGCTAATCTGACTTAGTCTAGTAGCACGCCCCTCCTCCACCACCGATTTTTAGAAAGGAGACTTGGCACTACAAATGAGAGGGAGCCCTCATTTTAGCTTCAGAGCATTTTAACTACAGTTACTTAATTGTACAAATATTTGTGGGTTTGGCAAAGGTGAGTGTTAATTTGTTGTTTTAGTATAAAGCTGGAAAGGCCAGAGGAGTGCTAAGAAAATAGGTTCTGAGTTCACATGATGTGCTAAATTCTTGGGAGAAGCCGTGGAGCTGAGGACAGGATGCCACATGTAGGAGCTTGCAGAAAATCTGAAAGGAGGACAGTTTATTAATTTGTTTCATAGAAGAGACAACAAGAAAAACAGGCAAGGACCATACTGGGGGTAAAAAGGAATTATTTTCTCTCTGTAGATATGACTTTATTTGCTTGTTCACTGTATTTGATTGTTTATATTAGAAATCAGAAATTGGCTTAGGGATTATAAAGGAAAGGATGGTTTAAGCAGCCATAATGATTCAGCCTGGAAATGAGAATACCCAACAATGGAAAAATAATAAAATAATTAATATTGCAGACATATCTCTATGTATCTGTAAGGTGGGTGTATAGTGGCCTGTTTCAGAGACAAATTAGTTCATGACAATAATCACTTAAAGACCCTTAGGTGAAAGTTTGACTGCTATATTGAATTTATTGTCTGGGTTAGACATTCTGTAGGCAAAGGCAGTGCTACTCAAACTTCATATGCACACAGATCCCAGAGGGGTCTGAGTTTCAGCAGTTTTGGGGGTGCAGCTAGTTTTCGGTGAGTTCAATGCTGCTAGACCACATCTGGACTAACAAAGGTCTAAAGATCCTACTTCTCAGAAGTTGGCTTCACATTAGACTTCTCGGGAGAGCACTTTAAAAATGTCTCCACAGATTCTAATTTCATTAGCCTGGGATCTGGCTAAGCATTGGGATGTTTTAATTTTATTTTTTAAATTCAGTATTCATTTTTAAAAAATAAAATAAAAAATTTTATTTTTTAAATTCAGTATAAATCTGGTTCAGGTATGCCGGTCCAGAGACTCGCAGACATGGGGCAGAGCTGCTAATGGCTCTCCCTGTGACCAGCCGCTCACGAGGCGCCCGGGAGGGATGGTGGGTTCTAGCCCTGGCCCACCATCCCAGCAGAGCCTCGCAACAAGCCAGACCACCCCCACTCCATGAGGGCCTCCATTTTCCACATCCGGACTTCTCTCTCATCAGACCTCCACCCAGCAGACCAGCCTATCAGCACCGGCTCGCGCGCGCATGCGGCCAAGCAGTTCATCAATAAATACTGGACTTAGAGATGCCTACAATAGTATGCTACCTGCACGGCAGAGCCTGGCAAGCTACCCGTGTTGTATTTGATATATATGCCAAATACCAGTAACAATTATAGACCTCATTCTGGAATGGATTGAGGCTCTTTATGTTCCTGGAGCAAGCAGATGCCTTGGGCTCTACTAGCATGAGACAGGACATATGGAGATGTTACTGGGGCCCGCTCGAGCAAATCGATGATGAACGGGAAGACAGTGATACAGTGATTCAGGAGGCCACACAGGTGGTACTGGAAATTGAACCCAGGATTCATATATGAGGCATACATTCCAACTCTCTGACCTATCTCCCAGGTTCCCTGGGATGTTTTAATTTTTAAACCTACATTGGTTCCCTATTCATAACCCTAGCCATGCGTTGAAGCTACAACCAATTGTGAGAACCACACTGGTCTGTAGCTAGATAGGCTACATATATTCATGTATTTATGCCCAAGGACTATTGTGGCAATCACCTAAGAGGGTCCAGTCAAGTGCTGAGCTCTGTCTTTATTAAATGTTGGTTCTTCAATAATAATTGATGTCCTGAAGCAGGGTTCATGTGTACGGTCACAGGTTTGAGCCCTAGCATGCATACACATGCACAAGCTCAAGTGTGTGCACATGCACACACACATACTCATACTCACACACACGCACACACACATACACACAAATAATACTCCCTTGATTCTAATTGGGAGCTTTGGCTGTGACTAAAGATACCACCCAAGTGCAAACAACATTGCAAAGAATAATAGTTGTGGCAGATGCTCATATCAGAATAGGTTGGAAAACTTTGACCCACATTAGAAGTGCTACAGATATACTTGCAATAAATTATTATATGGCTTTTAAAAAGGAAGGAAATTTTGACATAGTTATAATATGGATGGCCCTGGAGGGGCAATCAGCTAAGTGAGAAAAGTCAGTCAAAAAAAGATAAAAGCTGTGTGTTCTATTCATAGGAGGTAACTAGAGTAATCAATTTCATAGAGATTGAAAGGGTAGATACCAGGGGTTGAGGAGGGGCAGAATGTGGAATTGCATAATGAGAACAGTTTCAGTTCAGTTATGCCAGGTTTGAAAGTCTTTGAAAATAATTTTGTGGACTGGTTGTACAGCAAAGTAAAAGTACTTGACACTACTAAAGTGTACACTTTAAAGTGGTTAAAATGATAATTTAATGTGATGTGTATTTTACTATGATTTTTAATAACGAGTAATAGAAAAGCTGGTCCAAGGGTTCACATAATGAATGAAAGAGGAGTCAGAAAAAGACTATGATTGTGTACTGCAAAGATAGTTTTCACTTTGAATTCTGGAATCTGGCAAGTCCTAATTTGGGGAGAGGGAGTAAGTAAAAATCACTTGATTACTTGATCACTTGAATCCCGTTATTCATCAATTTGCTCGAGCGGGTGCCAGTAACATTTCCATTGGACCCTATCACGTGCCAATGTAGCCCAATGGCATCTGGTTGATTCAGGAATATGAAAAGCCTCAAACCATTCCTTCAGGGTCTTTACAAGGAAGTCTGACCATCTTGTAGGTGGGCGCCACGTGATCTTTTGATATCCCGTGGGATCCAGTCGGTAATGACTCTAGTCCAGCGGTTGTCTCCAAATCGCATTACATGTCCAGCCCATCTGATTTTCGATGCCTTGGCAAACGAGACAGCATCCCTGATTCTGGAATAGTGACGGAGGTCAGAACTCTGGATTCCTTCTCTCACTTGAGTGAGGCGTGATACTCCAAGCATAGCTCTTTTGATTCCTCTCTGGGAGACCCGAATAGCATTCTCATCCTGCTTTCGTGGGGCCCAGGACTCTGAGGCGTATGTTAAAGGACGCCTGTCTTCAGAAATTCTCGAGCTCATTCGCCAACGTGGCAAGGCGCAAGCCTCAGGAGACCAAATGCTAACATCCAAGCTTGCTAAACAGTGCAGAGAAGCGATAAAAGAAGACCTCAAAGACAAAGAGCAGAAATACTGGAAGATGCAGCAGAAGCCGGGAAAAGCATTCGCACTGCCCGCCTTTCCTTTGCCAACTATAAGACCAAGATGACTGCCCTCTGACACCCTGATGGATCTATCACATCTTCCAGAAAGGCAATGGAGAAGATTATCCAAGACTTCTACTCAAATCTCTTTGATAGCCACATCCACCTGCCCGCATACCTAATTCCACAGGATGGATATGTCATTCCCAGCGTTTTCCCTTCTGAAATCCGACATGCCATCTCATCAGTAAAGAAGGGAACAGCACCAGGCCCAGACAACGTCAGACCCGAACACCTGAAGAATCTGCCGTCGGTACTCATCAATACACTAGCTCGGCTCTTCACACGCTACCTGTCCGAATGCAAGGTGCCCTCCCAATGGAAAACCAGCAGGACAGTTCTACTGTTCAAGAAGGGAGACATTCACGACATCAGCAACTATCGCCCCATCTGCCTGTTGTCTGTCATCTACAAGCTGTTTACACGAGTCATCCTGAACAGGATTAGCAGAACACTAGATGAAGGACAACCATGCGAGCAAGCAGGCTTCCGGAAAGGATTCAGCACAATCGACCACATCCACACGGTAACCAAGCTCATTGAGGTTTGTAGGGAGTACAAGATGCTGCTCTGTCTCACGTTCATTGATTTACAGAAAGCCTTTGATTCTGTGGAGACTGAAGCAGTCATCGAAGCCCTAGCAAAACAGGGCGTTCAAACCCAATACTTCAAGATCCTTCGTGAGCTGTATTACGGATTTACCACCAGGATCTCACCATTCTACAAAGAAGTGATCATTAATGTGAAAAGAGGGGTTCGACAGGGTGATACCATTTCACCAAAACTCTTCAGCGCCACCCTCAAGAAAATCATGCGACAATTAGAATGGGAAGGAATGGGAGTGAAGATAGATGGTCGGCAACTACACCACCTCCGCTTCGCTGATGACATCGTTCTAATAACACCAAACATTAGCCAAGCGGCACAAATGCTGGCTGACTTCGACCGAGAATGTGGAAAGATAGGTCTACAGCTGAATCTAAAGAAAACTATGTTCATGAGAAATGAACTAGTTCCAGAGGCCCCATTCACTCTCAATGGAACAAACATCTCTGCATGCAGCAGTTATGTGTACCTAGGTCGAGAAATCTACATGATGAACGACCTAAAACCTGAGCTGCGCAGGAGGAAGAGAGCGGCATGGAATGCCTTCAAAGGCATCAAAGAAATAGCTAAAGGACAAAGAACCTCCGGCTCGGGCACACATCTTTGACTCCACCGTTCTCCCTGCATTATCATTAACAAGTAAAAATACCTAAGGTAATTTAAAATTACAACTTCATAGAGTAATAAAAGAGAACTTGTGCTTTATATTAATAACTTATTTTATCTTTTTTTAAACTCTCTGTATAGGTTCAGTTGCCACCCAAGTTTTCTGATGAGGAAACAGGCTGATGACGTTAAAGAGTTTTGAGCAAGAAAGAACTACTTCTGGTAACATACCCTGGCGTCCCAGAGATACACAGTAGAAATGCCATCTGCATTTCCATGTTCATTGCAACACTATTCACAATAGTCAAACTCTGGAAACAACCTGAGTGCCGAGAACAGATGACTGGCTAATGGTACATCTACACAATGGAATACTATACAGCTGTTAGGAAAAAAATGAAGTTATAAATGGATGGACATGGAGAGTATCATGCAGAGAGAAGTGAATCAGAAGGAGAGGGAAAGACATAGGATGATTGCACTCATTTGTGGGATATAAAACACATAATATGAGACTTAATGAAAGACTGGATCTTCTGGGATGAACCCAGAGCCATGGCAGAGCTTGGCAAGCTATGCATGGTATATTCAATATGCCAAAAACAGTAACAATAATGGACCTCATCATTCCCAATGAATGGAGACATTACTGGCACCTGCTCGAGCAAATTGATGAACAAGGGGAAAAGTGATTATATGAGACTAATACCCAATGACAATAGAAATGAGAGCCAGGAGGACTGGTCTACATTTGGAAGCCTGATTCAAGTGCTGGGAGAGATGGGAGTTGGGAAAGAATAGGGATTGTTTGACAAAGATAGATTGCAAACCATAATACCTAACAGGAGAGAGAGAAAGAGAGAGAAAGAGAGAGAGAGTGAGAGAAGGAAAAGTGTCTGCAATAGAAATAGGCTAGGTGTGGTATGGAGGGGAGGTATTGGGAACTGGGGTCATGGGAAACGTATACTGGTAGAGGGATTGGTGTTGGAACATTGTATAACTGAAATCTGATCATGAACGGGTTTGCAACTGTGTATCTCACAGTGATTCAATTAAAAATTAATTAATTAGCTAAAAAGAACCTGATTCAACTGAAAACATAAATAACAGGGTTATATAGATATAGGGCATTCAACCTGAGTTGGTTATATGCAAGGCAAGCACGTTACCAGCTATCCTAGTTCTCCAGCCCCCTCAAATTATATTTTAACCTTGTGCTATCCTATACACAAACATTGTTGTAAATATTCATTTATCGTTAACCTCAAAGTTTCATATTATATATCAGTTAAAAATAAGATATTTTGATCTCCACATCACATATGGTTCTCCAAGCCTGCCCTGAGTCATCCCTGAGTGTAGAGATGGGAGTAAGTCCTGAGCACTGCTGGATGTAATACAAAATCCAACAAGGAGTGAGAGAGAAAGAGAGAGAGAGCTATTTTGAATGTGCCACAGAGAAAGACTGGAAGCTAAATTATTCAGGTTTTTTAAATGTTGAATACTTCACCTCAAAAGAGAAGGAAGTGTTTGGATTGAAACAAGAATACATTTAGAAGCACTCTGGTCTCATAAAAGTCTTTGTGTTGGTATACTACATAACTAGAGATATCCTAATATTAAATGAAGCTAGATGATGGTCTTTATTCTGTGAACTAAATAGCTCCTTGAGTTTTGACTTCCATATATGGATTAATACTACTTGAGTAATTAAATGTAAAATTAGAGGGTATTTTTTAAATGCTTCATTTAGAAATAAATGAAATGTGGGGTATCTATCTATCTATCCATCCATATCCGAACATTCACATGCATACACATAAACACAGAGAAACTGTATAATTCTGGAAAAAGAACTAGAAGATGGGTGGAAAGGTAGTACAGGGGCTCGCATGTGGCTGTACCTGTGATCAGTCTCTAGCACTTCCCCCTCTAGGAACAGTATGTGCGGCCTGGAGGCTCCTGTTAGTGGGGCCTGAGCAGCACTGTAGTGCCAGGCCCCAGCAGTGAACTGTTTGGTCTAGTTGTTCATGAAGAGCATTCCTTGGGGGGGGTGGCCCTGAGCAGGAATTGGGAAGCCCCTTGCTTCTAATTGAAAAGAGAAGATAAAATCCTCATGTTTGAGAATAGTCTGTGAATATGCAGCGTGAATTCATTGTATATTTTAATATCAGTTTTCAAAGTATAATAATACCTTTCTGTTGCAGGACTCCCAAGGGCCCTGCATCTGCTCTGGATTGCCTCCCCGCAAATCACTCCGTAGATAAGAGGTAAGTCTAAATGTGGCAGTTTATCCGACCATGTATGCTGTACTAGCTGGTATAAATATTCTCCCATGCTATCCACAATCATCGTGGGACTAGCTAGATCTTACCAGCATATTAGCCTGGCCACATTAAGGACACCCCTAAGTAATTAGACAATAATCGGAGAAATTATTCTAATAATCGCAGCTCCACCCCTCGGAGGGCCCCACCTGGACCATGCCCAAGGTGCAGAAAAGGAAAACATTGGGCCAGAGACTGTCGGTCTTGGAGGCGAAGTCAGCCTCAGGCTTCATCTGGACAGATAACCTGCTTTAGCTGCGGAAAGAAGGGACACACCCGTAGAGATTGCCCATCTTCTAAAACTATCAATACAGGGCAACATTCTAATAACCCTTTATAGGAAATGTTACATGGACCCCCTCCCAGGTTCCACAAGCTCCGCAGGCTCAAATAACATCTATTCCTCCCTAATGCGGGAAACTGGGTGGGGGCCAGCCCCAGGCCCAGCTGAATCCAGGGGCACTCTCCTTCATTCCACCTGCCCAGTGATCCTCCGAATCAGAATCCACAGAATTACAGTCAATAAATGCTCTCTGGACTACCCCATCAGGCAATGGCAGTCTCGACATTCTCTGCCCCTAAGACTGTCACAATATACCCAAGTCAAGACCCTACATGCTAAAAACAGGTATAAAAGGACCTGCTCCCCAGGTAGTATGGGTTTAATTCAGGGAGCGATTGGCTGAAATTTAAGGGAATTATGGTGCATTTCGGACTTCTGGATCCTGAATCTCATGGAGAGATAATACTGTCAATATCTGTGCCAACTAAATGGACTTTTTAAAAAAGGGGAACCACTTGCTAAACTATTATTATTTTTTGAGGATCCGTGTAGTCAGTCCAGACACCCTACAGCTGGTGGCTTAAACAGTACCAACCATTCTGCCAACTTCATTGTTGGTTATGCAGCCACACAGAACCAAGCCCACCAGCCACCTGCTAACTATCTAGTTGGGTACACTGCCAGAATTTCTCAGGCCAAGCGGCCGGTTATACCCATCGAAATTTATAAAAGGAAATTCAAAGGCATGTTGGATACAGGGGCAGACATATCCATAATCTCCACCAAGTATTGGCCCTCTAAGTGGGCCCTAAAGAAAGTGTCCCATAGCCTGAGCGGGGTAGGCAATATCTCTCTCCTCTCTCTTCTCCGACAGAGTGCCAGGTGGCTGCCGTGTATTGGCCCTGAAGGGAATGTAGCCATGGTCCAGCCTTATATAGCCCCTATGCCTTTAACTTTATGGGGTCGAGACATGCTGGAGCAGTGGGGGCAGTAATCCACATACCTCGTCCAATTCCCGTCGAGCACCAATTCCAGCTCTCCATAATAAGCCTAACACCGGAGTAACCCCTTTTTTAATTGGGGCCGCTGTGGTTAAGTGCCCACTACCTATCCATATTCAGTGCAAGTCTGACAAACCTATATGAACACCACAGTGGCCCCTCAATACTAAAAAGTTAGAGGCGCTAACAAATCTAGTGGAAGAACAGCTGAAATTAGGACATATTGAGGGAAACGTTTTCAGAATGGAATTCTCCTGTTTTTGTAATACAGAAAAAATCAGGCAAATGGCGTTTTGCTGATTGACTTAAGGAATGTAAATTCTACTATGGTCCCCATGGGAGCCCTACAACCTGGGCTCCCTCTCCAGCAGCTATTCCTAAGGATTGGCCGCTAATTATCATAGATTTAAAAGACTGCTTTTACAGCATACCTATCCACCCAGATGATGGGAAAAGGTTTGCATTTTCAGTCCCTTCCATTAATCATAAAGGTCCTTTACGTAGGTTTCAGTGGACAGTATTGCCCCAAGGAATGACTAATTCACCTACGATGTGTCAACACTTTGTTGATGAGGTTT
>JAJIBD010021227.1:0-60000 GCA_021461705.1 Cryptotis parvus
CAGAATTTATATAATGAGTGTAATGACAGTTTTACCAGAGGCTGGCTTACAAGTAGCTCGGAAAGAATCCAGATGCAGCCTCCCATATGAATATTGGGCTATGCTCTTGGCACTACGAGTGCGCCCTCCAAAATTTACATGTAGTCCAGAGGGCTCAAAACCTTGAATGATTTTTCAAAAACTGCTGGGGATGTATCAACTGAGTGCGCCCTCCTTGAAATATTTCTAACTGTAAGAGCTCAGTAACCTGTTCCACACCCATGAAGGTGATCCTGCTTTTCAAATAGCCAAGACCTTGCTCCTAGAGAGCTCAGGAAGGAATTAGATTTTTTCATGGATCGGCTTCAAAATCTTACCTCTCGATTTAATCGGAGAAAAGGTATGGTTCTTGGTCTTCAACACTCCCGAGTCTCCAACTGCTGCTATAGCCCAATTATCTGGACCGTTAGAATGGGTTTTTGCCCATAACAAGCGGAATCAATTGCTGCTACACCTTACCTTGAGATGATAGCTAACCTTATAATTAAGGGAAGATCAAGAACCCAAGTATTACTTGGACATAATCCCCATGTAATTGTACTACCTCAGCCTAAAAGAAATTGAAGCTGTTTACCACTCAGTGAAATCCTTCACAGAGCTTTGTAAGATTTTCCAGGAGAAAATCTTATCGTTCCCAGCTGGAAAAACCTGGGAATTTCTGAAAAGGACACCTTTTATAATTTCCACACCATTATCCAGCTCCTCTCACCATTCCTGATGCTCCAGTGTATTATATTGATGGCTCCTCATCAGGAAGGGTGGAAATTACTGGGTAACCGTTGACCACTACTGTGCATACAAATTATAAATCGCCCAACAAGTGGAACTTCGCCACCTGATACATTTACTATCCCATATCTGGCCCATGTAATGTGGTGAGTGATTCTGCATATGTAGTTGGTTTTATTTCCTGGAATTGTCACTGCTTCTTTAAAATGCCCATAATCTATAATTCAGGAGCTACTCCATAAACTACAAGATCTCCTCGAAATAGAACATTCCCTATATACATCTCCACATCCGTTCTCACAGCCGACTCCGGGCCAATGGTTTCGAAGCGAAGCAGCAAGATCTCTTGGCAGCACCAGTATTTAAATCAGCTGAGGAAGAGCACCAGACTCTACATGCAAGCGCCGCCGCCTTCATGTACCCCATGGCATCCCATGGAGACAAGCTAGACAAATTGTCCGCAGCTGTCCTGTCTGTGCTCCTTTTACATTGTATATCTCGTGTGGCAGGAGCAATCCTCGAGATTTACAGACAAGCCAATTGGCGGATGGATGTAACTCATACTAACTTATTTCCCAACAAACCTTTCCTTCATGTGGTCATCGATACATATTCCGGTTCATATGGGCTGTTCCTATGACGTCTGAAAGAGCTAAATCTGTTTGTTCATTTTACTCCAGTGCTTCTCCGTCCTGGTATTCCCCCATACCATAAAAACAGATAATGGTCCTGCTTACACCAGCAAAACCTTCAAATCCTTTTGCGAGGAATGGCAGATCAAACATATTACGGGAATTCCATATAATCCACAAGGACAAGGAATAGTTGAGGCGTGCCCACAGAGCGGCTTAAAACTCAGCTATCAAAAGCAGCGAAAAAACAAGCATGCCTCCAATGGATTCTTTATCTTTAACATTATTCACCTTAAACTTCTTAAATATACCTCAAGGAGATCCCTATACTGCGGCTGAACGTCACTTTCAAGAAGATATGCAAACTCAAAAACAGTCAATTCACCTATCTGGGTGAAAATTGATGATAAATGGATTGCAGGTCACCTCCTCATTCGGGAAGAGGCTATGCTTTCATTTCTACAGACGATAACCCTGCCAAGAAACTCTGGGTCCCTCTGCGACTTGTTAAGACTAGAATTCTCCAAGAATCAGAAAACAACTAATTCTTTCAATATAAAGTCTTAAATTTTAAATTGCAGAGATTGCTGTTTAAACTTCCTGGATTGGTTCCTTTTAATAATGATCTTGTTTTGCAGTCTGTGATCATGGTTCATGTCTAATATCTTGCCTTACAGCCTAAATATTTTCTTTTCTTACAAAAAAAAAAAAGTTGGAAAAATGGGTGGACTCTGATCACAGTGCTGCCCATTACAAAAAATGTTTGCTAAATCAATGAAAAATTGTTTTTCTAATGATTCTGTTCACAGGATGAGATATTGAATCCAGTAAACCTGCGCTACAGTGCTCAATACTCCGAGACTCCTAAAACAGTGCTCGCTAAAAATTTAATAATTTGCAAAACTAATTTTTCCCAATGCTCTATTCACAGGAAAAGACACTTTCTCACCATCATTTGCCGGCTTTATATTTCTGGCGCTTGACTCGTTACCATTTATCACCCTAAATGGGTCACATATACAGCTGTAAGATTGATCGATCAAATGTATGTGTGCGTGTGTAGTGCATGTGGTGGCCACCATTATGTTTTGTGATTAATGTTGTGTCTATGTTATGTCTCAACTACTACCTTCTCAATTTCTGGCCACTACAAACCTCTAGTACATTCATCAACTCCACTGCTGATCCACTAGATTTATCAATTTTAAAATCATCAATTCTCATACTTATTTCCCTGCTCCACCCATGTTGGAGCTTCTTTATATTCTTCTCTCCATCCCAAACTTGGATCCCTACAAAGCCTTAAAATCCCTACTTGTGATTAACCTCGAAAAGTGTTTTTTGTCTGCGCCTAAGCTACAGGTACAGTTACGGTGCCAATGTTCCCCTTGCTGAAGAAGCCCCTGCAAGGCCTCCACACCGATGTTCCAGACACCTGTTCCAGCACTCAAGACTCCTGTTCCAGAATTCGAGATACTTGTTCCAGTGTTCCTGAGACCCAATCCAGTGTTCCTGACAATCCAACGAGTTCCTGATCGCTGCTCTCCAAAGACTCATACTCATATGATCACCGCTATTGCTGTTCCAGAAGTAGCCCCACAGACTTTGTTCCAGACACCCGACTTTACATAAAATATAGCAAATTGACTCTCACAAATTATGGACAGTGCAAACTACAGTCCGTTATATAGACAGCTAAAAACACTTTATCTTGAACTTTGCTTTGGGTCCAAAAACAAGTTAGGATCCTAAAAGTAACATGTATTATCATTTTGCAATTGGAATTGTTTTTTCTTATCTTAATTTTCTGTACATTACTAAATATTTCTTACCTTTTCAATTTTTTATTAGTAAACTAATCAGGGGGGAGTTGTTGCAGGACTCCTAAGGGCCGCTGCATCTGCTCTGGATTGCCTCCCAGAATCACTCCGTAGATAAGGGGGTAGTCTAAATGTGGCAGTTTATCCGACCATGTATGCTGTACTAGCTGGTATAAATATTCTCCCATGCTATCACAATCATCGTGGGACTAGCTAGATCTTACCAGCATATTAGCCTGGCCACGTAAGGACACCTAAGTAATTAGACCAGAGAGAGAAATGCTGTTTGCTTCCAAACAAACAAGCATGGCTCCTGATAAAATATAAAACTACAATGAAGTAGAGGGAGACTTGTGAAGGCTTGGAGAAATATTTAACTGGCATTGGTGTTGATCTTTGGTACAGTGACATGCCATCTCCGAAACCCCCTTCTCTACATTTCAAAGGCATTCCGGCTCAAAACATTAGCACAGTAAAGGCCCTAGGTGAGATGCAGGGAGGGGACTACCTGAGGCATTGGACCCTCCCTGCTTTCCCATAACAATGGGAGGAAGGTCTGAGTTGCTGGGGGTATAAACTTGCAGGTTCCCGCTCTCCCGGGCTTCTTCTTCCCGGTGGGATCTCGCCTTGTGAGCGTTTATTCCCCTTGGAAGTTTCACACCGAGGTGGTCGCCATCTTGGCCTACACGTGGCTGGGGTTCTAGCCTGGAATCCTAAGCATCGGTTTTTCCTTTTGCTGATTTGTATGCCTGAACCTGTGATAAGTAAAGTCTTTTAAAACCGCATCGGATCCCTGAGTGTTCATCCATTCCTCGCCCGGCCGGAGGTAGAAGGGAACTTCGCTTCCCGGCACTGTCGGGGACCCCAGGCGAGCACCCCAACTTACCAGAGAGACTAGAAAAACACAAAAGCGAGAAACACGTATCTGTAATTTTTGTTATCTCTGTGCTATTCAATGTAGCTAGAATATGGAAAAACAACCTAAATGCCCGGAGAACAGAGGACTGGCTAAAAAAACTGTGGTTCATCTACACTCTGGAATACTATGCAGCTGTCAGAAAGATTAAAATTAGGAAATTTACCTGCAAATGGATGGACATGAGACTATCCTGCTGAGTGAAATTAATCAGAAAAGGACAGATATAGAATGACTGCTTTCATTAATAAGATATAAATAGATACCAGTGTTTTACTAAGTCGGGAAATGGTAATGGCAGATTCAAACTCACCATTGAATATACAAAGAGACTTAAAGTGATAAACTCTAAATATCTGCAGGGCTAGCCACAATGTGTAAAACAAGAGGGAGAGAGATGCAGAGACAGAGGGGACAGAGAGAGAAAGAGAAAACAGGGTTACCTGCTGAAGAGGCAGCCTGGGGGTGGGCAGGAGTGGGTGGGGTACATTGGTGGTGGAAATAGGGCACTGGTGGAGGGATGGGTGCTGGAATACTGTATTGCCAAGAACCAATTGTGAACAACCTTTGTAATTGTATGTCTCATGGTGGTATAATAAAAATTAAAAAAAAAATAAAAGAAACACAAAACATTAAAGGTAATGAAAGAAAAAAAATAAAGTTCTTGAAAGAAAAAGTGCTAGATTCCAGCTTATTTTTTCCAAAAGGAGAGGGGAAGTTAGGAACCCACTAGGTTGCCATATGTTGTTGTAAAGGCTTCTTTAACAAAATATTTCAGAAGTCATTTGTGGTCAGCAAAGTGTCTGTTTAATACAATCTTCAGGAAAGTCTTCACACCTGCTGCCCCACGGGTCCTCCCTTCCCCAGTCTTGTCTGAAGTTTCAATCCATGAATCAGCAGCAGGTGAAATACTTTACATGGTATAGAACAGTGGGTGCTGAAGACTAAAGCTCCTGCTCTTACTTGAAGCCTACAGGGCCATCCTCGGTTACCTCATGTAAAAAAAGCAATATTTATATACACTTCCTTTTCCTTTTCTAATGTTTTCTTATATAAATTTAAATACCTTACAAAAATACCAATGCTTTAGAGTATCTAATAAGATATTAAAATATCTTACAGATTATTCAATGTTTTCTTATATGAATTTAAATATCTTACTAAAAAGAGGTTTTCCTCCAAACACATACATTTGGTGAAACAGATTTTCCTCTTGTGAAACTGTTTCTTTATTGAAATAGAAAGTCTCTAATGTGATGGGTAAAGGTCTTTTACGACCAATGGAGGTCTGATTCCTGATGACTTCCTCCTGCACTAATCTCTGCTTATAACACTTAAAACGTTAGGAACCACTTGAAATTGTGATGGGAAGAATCACACTCAAATTTGGTCTCACGTTTTTAAATACATTAATAATATCAATAGGTATGTTCCTATTTTTCTATTATTCAAAAATAAAAATATATATTTATTTATCATTAAATAATAAAATATTTTAACACATTTATTTTTCAGAAACATAAATCTAGATAACTAGCAAAAGACTTGAAGACAAAAAGAGTTTGTGGGAGAACTTTTAAACCAACTAAACAAGAAATTAACTATATACCTTTATTTTTAATATGTGATACTTCCTATTCCATTAATTAATTGATTTATTTTAAGTAAAAGTCAAATATAAAGTTTACCTATGAGAAATGTAAATGGTTTTGAAACAACATTCCTCTACTGTTAAAGATTCATGGATATGCAAATTTTATATCTCAAGCATTAATGATATCTTTGTTAGGAAATAATTAAGGCAGCAAGAAGATTGGAATGGGGTTTATATAAGATGCTCCTGTATACAGTTCTGTATTAAAAATTTACTTACCTCTTTAAATAACTCATCAAAAATTTTTAGGTCTATCAATGTAAAATTTTGAGTTCATTCTCATTTCCCTCTCCCTTTTACTCCCTTCTTTCCCTTATCTTTTACCTGCCTCTCTCTTGTTATACCTACATGAGGATCCTCTTAAGCTTTCAAGAATTATTCATGACTATCGCCTCTTAGTTTTCCTATTAGATTTGCTCTTTCTTTGTACCCTTTTTTTTTGCCCTCCCAATCATTCCACTTCTAAAATCTAGTTACAAGTCAGACCCAGGTACAGGTGGCACTTGAAAAGTTGCATTTTCTTTCAATGTATTCTTCTAAGGTATTCATGTATTCAAGTAATATTTTTGAGAACCCACCATGTTCCCAGAATTGATGGCTCAGATACAAACAAATAGACTCTGATTTAAATAAATTTCAATAGGACTGGTGAAGACAGTACAGTCATGTCACCAATTACTATTTAAAATATTAAGCATATGAAGTAAATACAGCAATAAATGAAAGTTGCATTTTCTTATTATTCAGGAAAAAACATTACATGTCTGTGCTGAAGCATTTTGCTTAGAAAGCTGCCTGTCATTTTCCTCTGAATTAGATTTTTGACATGACAGCACTGAGTCTCTCTAAGCTTAAGCTCTGCTGAGGATTTGAGGTTTGTTTCTTGATTTTTAAGTTAAAAATAGTACATTATCATTATTTTATCCAGAAAAAAAAGTTAAATTAATCAAATTTAGTGAATCCATAATATATCTTGCTTAATGACATCCATTGAGGCATGATGAAAGTGTGGATGTGTGATATAACCAAGATATTGGTGTTAAGAATTTTACCTTGTGTAGTTGTCATTTCCAGATATGCCTGTTATTGTATGAAATCATTAACATTGACATTTGTGTAGGCAGAAAGCCAAGATAGGGCAAGAAAGAACAAAATGAAAAAAGAGGAAGAATAACACAAAACACAGAAAAGCAATTGCCACTATCTCATGGAACGACTTTGAGGGTGAAGAGAATATGCAGAGATACTTGGAGTCATTAAATCTTTTCATTAGTCTTTCAAGAGCTATTGTAGTATGGGGTCAAATATTTTGAGAAATGAAGACAGCTTTATTTAATGGGAGTGGAAAGAGTGAAGAGACATTGGTTGTCGCATATCAATGATGCGTGTTGTATTTGATATATGCCAAATACCAGTAATTATAGACTCATTCCCGAATGGATTGAGGCTCTTTATGTTTCTGGAGCAAGCAGATGCCTTGGGCTCCTACTGGCATGAGACAGGACATATGGAGATGTATAATGGGGCCCGCTCAGCAAATCGATGATGAACGGAAGACAGTGACAGTGATACAGTGATATCAATGATGAACCTTTAGAACAATATACATGAAGTTTAAAAATAGATGTTTCAAAGAAAGAGTCCAGAATGAAAGTTACTGCTAAATCTCTTCTGTTGAACAAATGTCATGCAAATTATCTTTGCACCCAAGATTCAAGCATTTCTGTGGCTAATTTGAAAGGTGAGAACATTTCCCCACATTATTATGCTAAGATAAAAAAGACAGAGGGGTTCCAGAAATGGCACAGATGTCCCACCATGTTCGTAGCTTCACTAAGCTCTTGCACAGCCAGAGAAAAACCTAACTTCAGTGTTTTGTTTTATGATCCATCACTTCTTTTCATTTTAAAATAAATTTCAGTGTAATATTTTATTTGAAACCAAAATATCATTAAAGGTACATGTTGAGTCCTGTATGAACTAAGAAATATTTGAATTAATTTAGATATGCTCAAGCATCTTTAATCCAACTGGGATACATCAATATAATTAAAGTTAATTGAGGGTAATTTAAAATGTATATGCCATATGACTAATTGTCACTGTTTATATTTCTATACCTCAAACAAACATGCATAATGAATATATTTTGAATAATATACTGGTAACTAGAAGAATTAGTAACAGTAAGAAAGTGTTTATAGTATGCACAGCATTTGTCTACTGAAAGGACTCATTTAAGGATCAAATTATTAAAATCTAGGTAAAATGGGAAAAGAGAGATAGTGCAGTGTCTAAAGTTATTGCCTTTTCATATGCTTGACTAGGTTCATTCCCCTGCTCCCCGTATTAAACATGACCAAGAGTGCTCCATGAGGCAGAGTCTGGAGTAAGCCATGAACACAGCTGGATATAGCCCTGTGACCAATACCAAATAGAAACCTAGGTAAAATCTATTAAACATCACTAAGGAAATTTTATATCTTGCCAAGGGTGCATTATCTCACTGCATTAATGAGAACGATATGAAATGATTGACATGCTTGATATTTTAACTTCTGAAGATTGAAATAAATTTGTATCAAGAGAATTAATGTGTGAGGGGATTAACTTGTAATGAGATATGTCAATAAAAATATGTAAAGGCAAAAAGAAAGTATTTAAAAAGAGATCAAAACCAGAGGGAGAAAAGGTGGAAGGTAAAAGATAAGATTGCTGTGGGACTGGGGAGAGAATAAGGAAAGTTTTAGTTCCCATTTTTTTCTAATAGATTTTGAGATTTAATAAGAATTTTAATGATGTCCCTGCCATAAATAAAGTCTGACTCTAAGGAGATCATTTCCAAATTGGTAGGATAATATGATAGAGGAAACTTTGACCAGTCATGGAAATCAAAACTCTGAGAATAAATACTAACTGAATACTATAAGAGTACTATAAGTGTAATAATATAAGTATACTATTACAAGTATAATATTAAAAGAGTAATATAAGTGTAATATATGTGTGCTATAGTGTTAGGAATATTAGTGTTGGAAAATTGTGACGAAAAGAAAACAGGTCATTTTCTGCAACATTTGGTGGGTCAATAGAGAATCCTATTTTTTATTTTTTGCTTTTTTGGTCATACCTAGAAATGCTCAGGGGTTATTCCTGGCTCTGCACTCAGGAATTACTCCTGGCACTGCTCAGGAGACCATATGGGATGCTGGGGAATCAAATCTGGGTTGACTGGGTGCAAGGAAAATGCCCTACCTAAAGGACTATCTCTTTATTTTTCAGTTTGCAACTTATGATTCTTTTTTTTTTGCTTTTTGGGTCACACCCGGCGATGCTCAGGGGTTACTCTTGGCTCTGCACTCAGGAATTACTCCTGGCGGTGCTCCTGGAATGCCAGGGATCAAACCCGGGTTGGCTGCGTGCAAATTATGATTCATTTTTAAGATAACTTATCACTTGACTTCCTGTTGATCATCTATTTGCTCGAGCGGACACAAGTAACATTTCTATGTGTCCTGTCACATGCTAGTGTAGCCGGAAGGCATGTGCTAGCTCTTGGAACATAAAGAAACTTAGATCATTCCATCAGGTCATGGGAATAAGGTCTATAATTGTGACTGGTATTTGGCATACCAAATATGACACGGGTAGCTTGCCAGGCTCTGCCATGCAGTTGGAATACTCTTGTAGTCACTTGATCTTGAGGATTTATTGATGAACCATGCGGCCATATGCTGGCTGCGAGCCGGGCTTGTGATCAACTCTTCTGCTTGCTGGAGCTCTGACAAATGGGGAGTATGGATGTGGAAAATGGTGGCCCTTATGGAGTGGGGTTCCTTTGGCTTCTTGTGAGACTCTGCTGGGGTGGAGGTCCAGGGCTAGAATCCACTTTCCCTCCCCTGGTGTCTCATGATCAGTAGGGTACAAGGAGAGCCGGTAGCAGCTCTGCCCCATGTATGTGAGTCTCTGGATCAGCATACCTGCGCTGGGCTTGAAAAGAGTGCAGCAAGGCGGGTCTCTGATGAGCTGGGCTTGTGATCAGCTCTCCTGCTGGGTGGAGCTCTGATGAGTGGGGAGGGAATCCGGATGTGGAAAATGGTGGCCCAAATGGTGTGGGGGTTTTAAGATCAGTTTACCAAAATTTAACATACAGAATACAAATAGCAGGAGGAACAATATTATGCAAAACAATTTAAATAAGAGCAATCCAGTTTAAAAAGAAGTAGGGCTGATGTGGCGGAGAGATAATAAACTGGGTAAGGTGCAACTCTTTCATGAAACTTAGAGTGTGTCACCCACAACCCTACATCTGTACTATCTCTCACAGCCCATGCTATGTTTTTGCTTGATTCATTTTGGTTTTGGGTTTTGATCACACTTACCTAAGTTCAAGGCTTACTCCTAGATGCATGATGAATGAGTTTCTCTGGGATGTGCTGGGGGAACCATATGTAGTGGGGATAAACAGAGGGAGCTGTGGCTGGAACTTAGAGTGTGTCACCCACAACCCTACATCTGTACTATTTCTCACATGCAGCCGGCCTTGCCAGCCTGAGTTCGATCCGGCATCCCATATGGTCCCCTGAGCACCGCCAGGAGTAATTCCTGAGGGCAGAGCCAGGAGAAACCCCTGAGCCAGGTGTGACCCCCAAAAAAAATTAAAAACAATTGTAGACAATGATCACTCTTTGAGAATACAGATAGTAGTGTGAAAAGTATAAAAGAGATTAGATGGAATTTTGCAATTTCCCAAAAGTTTTAAGAAGCAATCATGCTAAGAGGGGTCTTAAAATAAGATTAGAAAATAAATAAGAAAATTGGGGTAAGGAAGTGTTTTTACTAAAACCTTTCAATAGAAGACACTTGAAAAGTTGTTTGAAAGATGATTAGAGAGTTATGGTGTGGTTCTTATGTACTAAGATCTTCATATTCAATAATTTTTATATTTAGAAATAGGTATTACAAGACCTAAAAGATAACATGCTATTAAAATTAAAGTTATAAATCTTTTCATGTATATTTTGGAAGATGACATGATTGAGAAATAAGTTTTATCTGTGATATTGTGCAAAGAATTTTATGAAGTACATTAATAAATAAACAGATATGAAGTATTGGTTATTTTCTACAGAAATATGGAACAAAATTATCTTTATTGGAGGAAATATAGAAAACCAGAGAATTTAGATGGCAAGTAGAGCTCAATAGCTATAGTAAAATTTCAAACTTTCAAATTATATTTGGTAAGATATGTATATATTAATATCTAAGAGGCAATTTTATCACTTTTTATTAGTTAATATGAGTAATATATTTTTGATAGGGGATGCTGAAACTATGAAATTAAAAGCGATAATTGAATACCCTAAAAGTAATCATGAGGCACCAGAATTTAGGAGAAGGAATCCTATAGGCTGTCAAATTCTTTGTGTTGTTATGTTTGTTTGGGAGACATTCTTTGGGTGCTAAGGAACTACATTGGGGCAGTATGTGGAGGCACTGAGGTCTAGGGGTTCAAATTCAGGGATCCTGCATATTCAGCATGTACTCCAGCATTCTGAACTTGTTCCTCAGCCAGTATTGGCTTCTTTAATTCATATTCAGTTACATAAACATATCGGTCAAATAACACATTAGTTACTTGGAAAAAAATAGTGAGCACAATAGATATGTTACTTTCATGAAGATTAGAAAAAGAGATGCTAAAGCATAAAATATACATAAATACATGGTTTAACATTAATTAAGAATTAGAGACGTATTATTTCTATATGAGAACAATGGGCCAGGTGTACTTGGAAAGCATTCATCATTGAAACATACAGGAGTTCTAGTGGGAGACAGTTTTCAGGTAACTAATTCTCTAAGCACAGATTTAAAGTTGAATAGACCTTCAGTGTTTAAAGGAATTTTAAGAATGGAAGAACTGCTGAGAACATATTAATCTACAGGGGAAGTACAGCAATGAGGAAGTCAGGGAGGAAGACAGGAGAATGACTCATGACTTCCAGAATTAGAAATGTGACATTAAGTATACTCAAAAGACATTCTAAAGTTTCAATAAGATAACCAACTTAAAATTTAAAGAATTATTCAGACTTCTGGGTGAAAGATGTATTGGGAAGGGACAAGAGGGGTGGACTCTCATCCGGGAAAAAATGATGATAGTTAAAGTAGTGGAAGTGGTATTAAGAACATTTAATAGACTTGAGATAACATTTGGAGCAGAATCAAAAAGAAATTTCAGAATATTTTAAGGTATATTTCAGTCTACATTAAAGTAAATGCTTCAAATTTCCATTTAATATGTATATTGCCTATGATACAAGATAAAATCAGAGATAGAAAAACTAAATAGTAATAGCATATATTGCTACTTTCAGTGAATTATATTTTAGACCAAATTATTTTAAAGAGTTGGCTTGCTTTAATTGAGTTGTGTCTAACTCCTCTGCAATTTACATCTTTAAAAAATATTGTTTAATATGGTTAAAATATTGTTGATGTTTATAGTATTGATACATAAAGCTACCATATCCCGATTTGGGTTTGATCCCAAGCACCTCATACGGTCCCCAAGCACACCAGGAATGATTCTGACTGAAAACCCAAGAGTAAGCCCTGAACACTTACTAGTGTGCAGCAAAACAAACAAAAAATGAATAAATATAAAAAGTTTTAAAGTATTGCGTTTAAAATTGGTTGATATCCTTTTATCCTAGTATTTCTACTACAATAATAATCTCATTATGCACAAATTATCTCAAACTTTTTGGAGATGGAGAGAGCATAAATAACTTACTTAAGACAATTAAAAATGAGAAGAAAAATAAATGGTAGCTATTATAGAAAATGGAAAGGAGAATTAAGAGTGCGAAGTGATCTCTAATATTAAGAGTGAGATATGTAGCAACTCCATACAGAGATGATTGCTTCACTGATCATTTACAGTGTTTAACATAATGAACTATAGTCTTTTGCCGAATTGTCATACTGAATTTTCTTTTACAATATGCAATTATTTACTGATGCTTTTTTGCATACTACAGTGCTGACTGCAGATAATTTAATGCTGCAAATCAATGGCCTCCTAAAATTTAGTGAATATTAGAAAAGAAAATTACTGTTTGCCAATTGAATATTATAAAATAAAGTCAAACAACTGTTTAATTGGGTTTTAAAGATGCATTAGGAATATTCAGTGGAATTCATTGACTTATACACAATACTCTGTAAGAGGTAAAAGTTTTCTAGATGTTATTACATATAGGAGTAGGCAAAAAACAACCACAGGCTTCAACAAATATAGATCAGATTTCATATAGTTACTTTCTTTATGGGGGTGTGTGTGGAAGTTTAGAACACACCCAATGGTGCTCAGGGCTGAATTCTGACTCTGTTCTCAGGGATCACTTCCGGCGCTGTTCAGGGTACCATATGTGATGCCCAGAAGCAAACCATGGTATGCTACATAAAAGGCAAGTGTGTTAACTTCTTTATTATCTGTCTGGACCCTGTTAATTTTTTTTTCTTTTTCTGGGTCACACCCAGTGATGCTCAGGGGTTTCTCCTGGCTCTGCACTCAGAGCCAGGAGATGCTGGCAGTGCTTGGGGGACCAAATGGGATCCGAGGATCGAATCCGGGCTGGCATGGGCCAGGTGCATGCAAGGCAAATGCCCTACCTGCTGGACTATCGCTCTAGCCCGACCCTGTTAAATTTTTTATTCTTCCATTCTAAATGCTTTTGTTATGGTTCCAAGTAGTCCATAAGTTATTGTACTGTGAATAGTACTAAATGTACAATAAGTTAATAGTAAAATAAGTTAATAGTACAATAAGTTGTACAATAAGTTATTGTACTATGAATAGTACAATAAGTATTGTATTATGAATGAAGGTTTGCCAAAATTTCTGCAAATCCCCCCTTCTCCCAAGAAGATGCCTGACCTTACAGGCTAAGACCTTCCCTACTAGAACCATCTTCTTTGCTGTCCTTGTTCATGTCATCTGCTGTGCCCAAGGGATGCTGTGGGCCCCACTGTCACTTATGGGCTCCAATGCCACTCCATTCTCAGGACAAACTACCTGGACTCCTGCTCACCCACCTTCTAGAATTCACTCATCTTAGAGAGCAGAAAATTCCTGCCTACGCAGTCAAAGACACACAATAAGAGACTCTCCAAGACTCTTCTAAGACTTTCCAAGACTCTTCCAAGAGACTAGGTCTCTTGGAGACCTAGTCTGACCAAGCTTCTTTTTATTTATTTATTTTTTCGCTTTTTTGGGTCACACTTGGTAATGCTCAGGGGCTTCTCCTGGCTCTGCACTCAGGAATCACTCCTGGCGGTGCTCAAGGGACCATATGGGATGCTGGGGATGAAACCCGGCCTGCATGAGCTGGCTGGGCGCAAAGGCAAACGCCCTACCCGCTGGGCTATCACTCCGCCCCCAAGCTTCTTTTTATAATAAACTGATTTTGCTCTGAATAAGCAATGTCTAATTGCTGGTAAATTCTTTTAGTACCCTAAGTCTCAGATCTAGCAAGTCCTGGATTCAAGCATCAACTATCACCCTTTAAGTACAAAAGTGCATTCTTAAAGTTGTCTCAATGCTGAGATGTAATTCTTAGCTGATCTAAAAATCCCTGTGAACATATAGAAAAGCACAAGACTGATAAGAAATTAATTAGATCACAACTCATAGGAATATTATTTAGACAATTCTGTATTCTGAATTAAATAATTTAGAACATTTCTGAACTTTCACGAGTTATAATTAATCTAGTTATAATTTAATAATTTTCACTTTCTCAATAATCACACCTTTTTAAAAAAGTTAAATGAGATATTTATAACTTGCATACTTGTTATACATGAAGAACTAGCATGGCATGGACTTAAACAAAAACTATAGATAGATAGATAGAGAGATAGAGATAGAGAGATAGAGAGATTGATAGATCGATAGATCGATCGATCAATTGATCGATAGATAGATAGATAGATAGATAGATAGATAGATAGATAGATAGATAGATAGATAGATAGATAGATAGATAGATAGATAGATAGATAGATAGATAGATAGATAGATAGATAGATAGATAGATAGATAGATAGATAGATAGATAGATAGGTAGATAGGTAGATAGACAGACAGATGACAGAATGACTTAAAAAAATCATTCTTTAGATTCTTACAAAGAAATTCTTTGAGATCAAGACCTGTTAACTTTTTAAAAAATGTAGAGCCAGGGGCCGGAGTGATAGCCCAGCAGTTAGGGTGGTTGCCTTACACGCGGCCGGTCTGTGCCAGCATCCCATATGTACCCCGAGTACCACCAAGAGTAATTCTTGAGTGCAGAGCCAGGAGTAGCCCCTGAGCATTGCTGGGTGTGACCCAAAAGCAAAAAAAAAAAAAAAAAAAAATAAAATGTAGAGCCAGCAGTTGGCAAACACCCCAGTAGCAAACTGAAAATATTTTATTATAATCGTCTTATCTAAACAATAATAAGTATAATATGTATATGTGTGCATGCCTATATAATCATATAGAACATGAATTATGTAATAAAAATGATCTAATTTAATAACCTACTATCAATAAATTAAGTAAAGTGTCTGAGATCCACACACACCCATCAAAATACAGAAACAAACTTGCTATACTCAGAAAAAAGAACCTGTAACCTAAAACAATCTTCAAATTCACATATTTTTTAGTCCCAGAAAATCCCTCTTCTACTGTTACTGTCTCCAAATAAGGCTTTAATAAGCACTTTCTGAAAAACAGTAGTGTTGCTCATTCAGTTCTCACAACAACTCTATTAAATAGTGCTATTTTTGTCAACACTATGCCCAACAACAGAGAAGTGAACTAAAATAGAGATTCCTTAACTTTTTAAAGGTTGTTATTAACATCAATTGATGTAAACCTTAAACACAGGTTGTAACTCCTAAAGCCATGCTTAAGCAGGACGTATGGTTGGTCCTGTTGATATAGGTGGGTCCCCTCAGACGGCTTATGTGAGGTGGGAAGGAGAGAGACTCTCCAACCCACCTCTGTCATCCTGAGACCCCTGAGAAGGCTCTTGTCTTCCTCACAGAAAATAATTTCAGGAGCAGATGAACAGTGAAGTGGCCAAAAAGGCTTTATGACTTTTAAAGTAAAAGTTTTAAAGTAAAAACTTAAGGAGGTTTTTAGGAAGGCGAGTGAGGAGAGTTAGTGAGAGAGACAGTGCACATCTCCAGAGGTTAGATGCAGGCGACACTGTGCTCAGGTGCCATGTGTGCTCAAGCAGCACATGAGCTCAGGCAGCATATGTGTGCCCTTCTTTGTTCAAGGTGGCTTTTATAAGGTTTTTAAATCTTGGCCTGGAACATTTTGGTGTCTTCTGTGAGCTGAGCCATTGAGGGTTAATTAGATTAAGGGCTGGTCAGAGAAGGTTAACCCAACTTCCTTGGCTCTAGTGATGAAGACTTTATCAAGTCTTGGTTCCTGATTCCTAAAGGTGGAACTGGACATCCTTAGGGTTAGCTTTATTCCAGCAGAGTTTATTGCCTGGGGGTCCTTCCCTACCTGCCTGCTTACATTACTCAGTAGATTGCTCAGGGGTGGGATGAAATTACTGTGTTTAATAAACACCCATTCCTTTAGCTGTAGTTTTTACCCCACCCCTTCTTAATTTGGTCTTATTCAGAAAAATAATTTGTTCAAATTAATGTGTATCCTTTGTGGAATCAATTATAAAGTAAATGTCCTTGTATTCTGATTTCAACAATCTTTAGACCTTTTTGATCTTTTTTATTAAATTCTTTGATTATCTTTAATATTACTTGTCTTGTCACTGTCTTCCCATTGTTCATCCATTTCATGTACAGTCCAGGATAGGGTTTAGGGTTTAGGTTTGGGTTTAGGTTTATGGGCTAATCTGGTCTATTTCTGTTCTTGCATTGACCATCTGAGTTTCTGGAAGGTGGTTGGTTCCTATTAATTTGATGTACCAGCAACTGTGGAGTTTGGAGTCCGGACATTGAAAATGACTACAATTATGGTGTGGGGGTTCCTTTGGCTTCTTCTGAGGCTCCATTGGTGACGGGCCAGGGCCAGAACACCCTCCCTAATAAAAGATATTAAAAATATTATTATATATTAAATATAAAAATAATAAAGCCACACAATGTCCCTATTTGATTTAATAGCCTTTTTCATGACAATTGACATATATCTGACATATATATCAAATACACATTTATATAAAATATACACATATTTTTAGTTCCTTTTTTCAGGAACATATAAAAATAACAGTTCATGATGATACTGAGATTTTTTCTTCTCACGTGTTTTTATTGAGGTCCATAATTGTTACTAGTTACTAGTTACAATTATGGACCTCAATTCCATAACCAGAGGAATGGTTTGAGGTACTTCCTGTCCCTGGAAAGTGGTTCCTGGAGCAAGCAGATGCCCTTAGGCTGCACTTGCTTGCCACAGGACATATGGAGATGTTACTGGTGCCTGCTCCAGAAAATTGATGAACTACAGGAAGACAGTGATACAGAGTGATTTTTATTGTATTCTTTGCCATTGCTGTATTTAAATGAGTTTACTTTTATTATTAAGAACTCATTTTAGTTTCTCCATTAGACTTTTAATGAATGGTATATAATATTTAAAAACATTTAGAAACAAATATCTTATTAACCAGATAGTATGAAGAGTAATGAAAATATTCTTCTCTATTCCCTAAAGGTCAAGAAATAGATCCATGCCAGTCAATCAGGAGAACAGATAGAGATAAGTGCCATCTGTTATCATAAGGGAATAAGTGATCTTTTAATTAAATATAGCTATGCATTATTTATTATTTTGAAAGCTCATTTGAGAACGGTTCTTAACATAATACTTTTCATATAATTACTTTTAAAAACATTGATCTCTTGTGAAATTTATAAAAAGATTTAATAAAATATCACAGTAACATCATTAATATTGTCCTTTCTTACATTTTGAATTTTTTGTTTTCTATATTTTTCTTGAATTTTATATATACTAAGATGTGTCTGATATAAGCTCAAGATAATTTATAGAATTATAAATATTTTATAGAATGAAATATAGTTTGTGTAGTTTATCCTCCACTTATCACACTACTTATATACATGTGTCATCACAAACATTTCTTGGTTTCTTAATGAAACATCAATTTCAAGTAGCATGCTTTCTTGCTCCAAAATAGTTTTTTAAGCAAACATGCTGTGTGTAAAATAAATAAAATTACTTGCTTCATTTTTAACTAGGGTTGTTGATTTTGAGCTGAGTCCTGAAATTCTCTTCCCCTTACATCTGTGACCTTCATTGGAGTCTAGTGAACTTGGATTGTCACAGTCATGTTAGGTATAGACATAAATTACATGTGACCAAAAATATAGAGTGTTAGTTGCCCGAGAAGTAGTTTTACAGAATGTTGGGTATTTGCCTCTCACATAGCTGACCGGAGACTAATCCCTGGTACCCCATATTGAGCATGTTTATCCAGGAGTAGCCCTGAACCTGCCAACTGTGGCCCCAAATAAAATAAAAAATAAAATAATATGTAGATGTCTTTATGAACTTTGCATTGATGTCAGGAAAAATAATTTTACTCAATTGTAATTTTAATATTAATTTTAAATATATATATCTTTAGTTGTTTAGGGAGAATTAATTTCATTTGAATACGCTTGCTGCTGATGACACATTTTCAACAAATTACCTTATGCCTTCTCTTATCACTATCACTATCACTATCTTCCCGTTCATCATCGATTTGCTCGAGCGGGCACCAGTAACATCTCCATATGACCTGTCTCATGCAAGTAGAGCCCAAGGGCACCTGCTTGCTCCAGGAACATAAAGAGCCTCAAACCATTCCATCAGGTCATGGGAATGAGGTCTACAATTGTTACTGGTATCTGACATATCAAATACAACACGGGTAGCTTGCCAGGCTCTGCTGTGATGCCTTCTCTTATTGATAAGATTAAATGTTTTTGTTAGCTAATATTTGATGACATGATCATTTTTAAGGAAATTTAAAAGAGCATATTTTTATGTGTTGCTTATGTCCTTCTATTGCTTATGCCATGAGATTGACTTTAATAATGCATGTAGTATAAGACAATATAATGCTTAGTGCATTAAATGAAATTAAAGTTATTTAATTCCAGTGTTAATATTCATTGACTTCATTGTTCATACTTTAAGTCTTAATGTAAAATAATGCATTTCATTGTTCTTTGATTTTTTGGAAGCTTGGAAGTCTGTTAGTATATTGTTTTAATAAATGATAAAATGATTATTAATTTAGCCTGACATTTGATAGCATAGGATCCAATACTATAAAGTGCTAAAAACATATTTTTTTCCATATTTGGTCTATTAAAATTTATAAAATTCTTTTTCCCATTCCTTAAAATTATATAAAAGCATTAATTCCTATAGAACTACATAATTAATGTTTAGAACACACTTTATTTATTAAATGCATATACTGCTTTTTTTTTCAATGTAAGGGCTTGGGATAACAACTGGTGGTTCTGAGGGCTTACTCCCAGCTCTGTACTCAAGGATCACTCCTAGTAGGGTTTTGTAGAACCCAAAAAAAATTCTCGAAATCAAACCTGGGTTGTGTACTTGCAAAACAATAACCTTCCCACTTAACTATCTCTCTGACCTGCAAATGCCAAGATTACAGGCAATGTAGAGAACAGTGCCTATATGACCTATTCTTTTACACATATAATAAAGGAAACTATATTACAAATGGGTACAGTGTGATGACTTAAAAATGGTGGATGTAAAAACAGGCTTGGCAAGAGAAAATAGAGATGGAAGTAATAGAAAGAACAATATAGGCTTCTGCAGAATTACAGTTGAAGTAACTTGGCACTCCCATGCACAGGATAGGGAAGAATCAAAATATTTCACTTCTAGTGTGTTCTTAGAGTTAACTGAAATATTTAGAGAATTCAAATAGGAAACATACTTACCTGAAGACCGCTGCCTTATGAGAGAATCATAGAATTAGCTGAGCACTCTTAAAAGCTATCCATTTTCCATGGCAACGACAAGACATACATTATAGTTTCCTTGAACAAAGAAAAATAGACATAACTAGCTCTCAAAACTTTTTTGATTTTTTAATAGCCTGGGTCACACCTGCATTGCTCAGGGCTTACTTCTGGCTCTGTGCTCAGGAAATACTCCTTGTGAACTAGAAGAAACATCTGCAATACTAGGATTTGAACTTGGGTTCAAGTCCTAGTATTGCAAGGCAAGTGTTTCACCCACTCTATTTCATTCTGGCCCATCACAGTCTACTTTTTGTATCAGATTATTTATTTTTTTCTTTAATGAAAACATAAGAAATATAATAAAACAAATAAATATAAAGGTTTGAAAGGAATTAATATAATGGTAAAATGGAAATAAATGATACTGAAATAGTATTTCATATGGTTTTATTTGATAGATTTAGCAGAATTAGTTGAAGTTAAATGTTGGGTTAAAATGCATTATATTATTTTGTCTATGTGGTCTAGTTTTTTGTATCATTTTTATTAATAGATTTTTTGAAACAGGCTTTGACATTTTCCCACTATTTTTCCTCCCTTACACAAATTTGTTGTAGACAATGTATATTTCCACAGACAATGGATATTGGCAAAATTAATTGAATGGCCTCATGTCAGATTTGTTCTAATCTACCTGTGAAACTCTTAATCTGTGTAAACATAGCAACTCTAATCTTTTTTTCTATGCACAACATTCTCACCAGTTTATCTAACATAATTCTTACAAATCTACACACTCTAATTTGGAATAGCTGAAATATTCCTCGCACAAGAGGTGGTAACATTAATTTCTACAAATAGTCATTCTTTAATGACTTGGAATTTTAATAAAAGTTTGGTAATTTTAGTCATTTGTTTCTGTTATTACTAATTAAAGCCGAGGTTTTAAAAAATAAAATATCTTCATGTTATTTTAGAGGGAATCCTAATAAGAAATTTTTTTCTTTCTATATGCAATTATTAACAATTGAAATGTTAACTGATATGAGATATGTCAGTTTCTCCAATATTTTCTGTAAATATAATTGCATAGTTACCAACATACAATCTTCTAAACAATCCAAAGCTCATTTTCTTCCAATTTTAATTTTAGTTTTCAAAATTAAATAATGCATTCAATAAATCAGCAAGAACAAAGACTTAAATAAGTCACTATTAAAATTCAAAACAATAGAATAGTGGCTTATCACTTATGTGTCTTTTTACCTGTGTAAAACAGAAAGATACAAAATCTACAATACTAATAATTACAATTTTAAAAAATTTCCACATTGCTTGGCACTAAATGTATTCAACATTTGGTTAATAACTTGGGTGTTGTGTGTGTATAAATATATATGTAGTCTTTAATTATATGTATAATTTTATGTAAATTACATATATAATTATGTATAAATATTTTATGTTTAATTATATATAAATGTTCACAACATAAAACTGATTTATTTAAATTTATCAAAGAATTAAAAATTTTGAATTAAAACAGGAATAAAAATTTTCACTGTGTCAAAGAATACACAAAGCATTTTAATCTCAAGATTTGAAATACTGATTTTATAAATGTTCTAATCCTTTTAGATGTTTTATTGAATTTTCCTTTTTATCCTTTAGATATTTTAACACTTCAGACGTTCTTGTACTATCTTTATTGTTTCTTGCTTCAAGTGAAATGAATTTCTGTTTATAAAGAGAAATATCTTTTCCCAACTGGGCATAAAATTTGATTTATTTTAGAAGAGTCAAACCACCAAGATAGCATAATTTACTTTATTTTAAGGAGGATATCAAAGTTCTATCAGAAGAGTTGAATCATTGCTTTTGCTCCTTTGAAGAAGTTGTCCCTAAATGGTAAATTGGTAAATAATGTGTATCTCAGACATCAAACTAAAAAGCTTGTCAACAGAAACAAGGTTTCAAACTCTAAAACTGTTCCAGTTCACTAGCTGAATTCATGGACTACGAACAATTTGAGCAGAGGTCAAAGTACGGCTGTCATTTTTACGGCCAGTTCTACCACTGTACTTACCCAACAGTAATGTCGTGAAAAGATGAACAGAACTGACTTGAAGAAGATGCATGTTGAAGAAAAGAAGAGGGTTCACATAAGAATAGTCTAGGTGTGTGTCAATCTACCTGTTAGCACAAATGAAATCCTTCCTCCTTACTGTAAGATGTACTATCTCAAGAAATGGGACTTTTCAGAATATCAGAAGAGAGTGAATATAATGTGACCACAGGTACCTAAGAGAGAAATTGTAAAGCACTCTTTCATAGTACAGCACAATGCTTTTTATAAATCACTCCAAAGGAATCTGGAAAATCTAAAATCATGTCAACACACATCTAACTTATCTTTTATGAAGGAGACCTTTTGCTTTGTTTTATATTTCCTATAGTCTTATCTGAAGTGATTATGTTTATTTTTGTCGAAGTAATAAATACAAGCACTTTACCTTATGTATATTTATTTGCTTAAGAACTTTTATTTGTTTAATAACTTTTTCCAATTGAAAACACAGCTAAAAGAGACAGTATATAGGGTAGGGCCCTTGCCTTGGAGACTATCAAGCCCAGTTCAATTATCATCACCACATATAGTACCTCAAACTCTGCCCGGAATGATCCTTGAACATAGAGCCAGGAATAACCCTGTGAGCAACCACCACCCTAGCAAAGAAACGAATGGGAAACACAATAAGCAAAACTGAAAGTGAACATTTTAATGTGTTTTTATTTTTCTATGATTGTTTATCATTGGTACTTTTATTCCTTAGTGATCTGACAGGAGACATAAATATGTTCTTCTCTAGTCCTCAAATATAATACAATATGTCCTTTACTAAAAAGTAAAATAATAAAGATTTAATTTGGTACATTTTGAAAAGCTTGAATACTTCGTAAGCTCATTTTTCATTAGAGCATCCTACTTTTCCATCTTATGGAAACATGATTTTAATGAAGTCTTCTGTGATATCACTGCCGGGTAAATCCCCCCATTATATGCTCTCAAGCATTCTATAGCCCTTGTGATGATTGTTGAACTATCTGTCTCCACTCTAAGTTCTATGCTCCTTGAATTCAGCAATTTTCCTCATAGGTTTTTTTTTTAAATTACTAGGAAATGATTCTACAAAACCATCAGAAACAATTCATGATGGTCAAATGACTGAATAAGGAAAGAATAAAGCAAACTTACTGCAGAAAGCTTAGAGAACTTTCCAGCAAAAGAAAAAAAAACAAACCTGATTTCCTTCTACTGGCAATACCAGAGGACTTATTTCTGAAACATGAGTAGGCCTTTTATAAAAGCAGAGTCCTAAGAGATATATGTGTGTTGCCAAAGCAAGCAAGCAGGAGAATCCTAAGAGATAAAGGAGAGAATAACCTTTTTATTTGCAATAGGGAAACAATGTGTTATTCCTTTAGAATAGACTAAAATCTACTATTGTGTATTCAAACAAACAATAATGTGGGGGCATTTAGTTCCATTTTTGCATAACAAAGCATCTGCTACAAATCAATGCTTTGTTGTAGAGATTATTCTATCAGAAACAATTTTGTATTGCTACATTTGTCCTAAAGGAAGGTTTTCTTTATATTTACTTTAGTCTTTGCTACTTCAAGCTGTGTTTTCTTGGTCTCCTAAAGTAGAAGTCTCATAATAGGGAGAAGAATTTGAGAAGAAATATGTTAGTTTTATCTGACACTACCATTACCCATCAAGAATATTTGTTTCTTGCCAAATGCATTACTTTCCTTTTTGAGGTTAAGGATGATATTATTTACCGAGATTGCATTGACTACCTAAATAAAATTAAAGCTACTTTTGTTTGTTTTGCTTTGGGGCTACACCTGGCAATGCTCAGGTGTTCCTCAAGCACTGTACTCCTCAGTACTCCTCAGTTAATACTTCTGTTGGACTTGGAGCATGATACGTGAATCAAATGACCAAAACAAATTAACCAGGCAAAATCCCACCAGACAGCACTATTTCTCTAACCCTAAATTAACACTATTTTACCTTAAAAATGAACATTTATGAGTGAATCAGTATTTACCAGTTCAAATTATTTACACATACTCATTTCATTGTGTCAAGAGAAATATTTCAGACTTTCTAGATATATAAAAGCACTCTTCATTTATTACTATATGGTTCCACTCTACAGACATTGGTTTAAACTCTACTTTTTGCTAGTTGCATATTTGTGCACAAATTGTTTATCTTCTCACTTTCAATTTGTGTATATTTATAAATCACTAGTAATAGTATATGCTTTACTGATTATTGAGAAACTTAATGAGATAATGCATATAATTATTTTCCAATGATTCCATCAAGTAAAATCTTTGCTTTTACAGTATACAATATTATAAACTGTGATCAATATAATATTATAAATAAATGCTATGAAATATATAGTTACATTCATTTGAATATTTTAAACTGTGATTAATAAATGCACATGCATTTGAGAAAAACATACCACTAAAATATTTTATGTGTTTCCAAAGGAAATGAGAAATTATTGAGATAATTTAACCAAATTGCTGGCATAGTTTGCAATTCTAGATCAAGTTAAATATGTTAGAATTAATTAGGTTGGAATTCTGGTGTCAACCGGTCATTACAAAATACACAAAAGTAAGGATTTCTCCAAAAGGATATGTGAATGCAATAGAGATGAGGGTAATTTTCTCCCCAAATCATGACATCAGTTCAAAACGGATTTGCTTATTACGCAAACAAGGGTAGCCACATGCAAGGTAAGTTCTTTACCAATTCTACTATTCTCTAACCCCCTAGATTTATTCAAAACAGCTTTTGAAGGTTTACTGAGGTAACACAAACACAAAGCTGAATTAGCAGAGATGTTCTGAAAATGAGCTTTTCAACACAGGTAAAACTAATAACTCACTTGTAATGTGTGTCAATTTAGGAAAAGATAATATTGCAATGAAATGGCAATGGGCACAAACAATGGAGACATAGACTCAAGATAAGTTTTTACTGTAGTTTTGTTTTCTCTAAGGCATGCTCAAGGCAGACCTTTATGTAAGAAAAGTCCTGATTCATTTAAATTTCATCATTATGAATAATATTCCCAACAAGAACTGGTTTCTAAACCATCAATTCATACTTAGCAAGATTAAAAAATTATTTTAATGGAAGTGATATACTGAAGATGAAATAATTCCTGAATCCCAAAGTGGTGGGAAAATCAGAAATGATGGAAAATGATTTCACACCAAATGTTTGATCTGTTTGACTAGTGTTCTAGAAGTGAGAGACGTGGATAGCTTCATCTTAAGGCTTACTTAGTCTGAAGAAAACGTGCAACACATACAGGATGCAATACACAGCACCAGGCTGGTTAAGATCTTATAATTCCCAAGAATATCATCCTGTATTCCCACCTGATAACTTGGGAATTACTTGTCACAACCAAAGTACTGAATTATTTTAGCTCCTTCTATTTCTACCACTGAAGGTTAATGATACATGCAACAAAGATTATTAGATAGAGAAATAAATAATTTGGTGGTAGGCAGCCTAAAATGATTGTGAATCACACTAGAGTGTATGCCTCAGGATAGTCCCTCTTGCATGTACTAGACCTGCTGACGTTTGTAATACTTAAATTCCCTGGTGAAATTTTCTATTTTGAAAAATGTATATATTAGCTCAAAGATCATATTTCTGGTGCATTTTTCTAATGTGTTTCCATTTAATGTATATTATTATTATCTTTTTGCTTTTTTGGGTCACATCTGGCAAAGCTCTGGGGTTACTCCTGGCTCCTGCACTCAGGAATTACTCCTGACAGTTCTCAGGGGACCATATGGGATGCCAGGGATCGAAGCTGGGTTGGCCACATGCCAGGCAAGTGCCCTACCGCTGGAATATCACTCCAGCCATAATTATATTATTTTAATATGTCCTTTTTATTAAATACATTTCCCTCTTTCCTAAATTGTTCTTCAACAAAGCTTCAAAATTCTATCCTTTCCGATCCAACTTATTCAGGCTCCTTCATCATGCTTGACTGGTTAAAGATGAGTTGGCAGTGGTTTCTGCCAAGTCTTACTGAGACCACGGGTTTGACTCTTACTTCATAAGTAATGCGAACTTAGTCACTACATTCAGAATCTGAAATACAAAATGTTTGGACTATAAAAGTAATACTTTTCAGGGTATAATCTTTGAGCTTGAAGAGAAATTTTTGAATTTCCTATCCTGAAATAGTCATCAATTTCTAGGTTTTAACATTATGCAGCAACAGAATAACAGGTACTTGCCTTACATGTAGCCTTGATTCATTAGCTCAGTGGGCAAGAAAGTCCCAAGCTATACATCATGTATGTTTCCTTAGGTCTCACGCTTTTACATTTTTCATTCATTTTTGGCACTTTAATACTTTTCTGCTGTCATATGAGCAATGCACTATTTAATTCCTCTGATTTAAGTTGATTAAATTAGCTAATACACATACAATTAATGATACTCTGCCATTGAAGTTTCCAATTAATGGGTAACATTTACATTAATTAAAAAAAGGATTAATTCTCTTCCTGGATCAATTATCTTAGACATGAAAAGGGTATGTATTGCAAGCCACAATGTGTAAGAGAAAGGAGAGAGAGAAAGAGAAAGAGAGAGAGAGGATGGGAGAGAAAGAAGTCAAAATTGCCTGCCATAGACACAGACTGGGGAGGGGCTATCAGGGGACATTGGTGGTGGGATATGGGCACTGGTGGAGGGATGGGTGGTGGAACACTGCATGACTGAAATCCAATAATGAACATTTTTGTAACTGTATATCTCACGGTGGTATAATAAAATTTTTAAATAATTTAAAATACACACATTTAGAGGTTACAATGTATATCCTTTTGCCTACTTCCAATGCTCAGTTCTATGCTGTATTATCGTTTACCATAATTATTAGCAGTTGTACTTAGTCCTGTAATGAATAATGGTGTGCATATGTGGTTTTGAATGATTTTTTTTAGGGGTGGCCTGTGGGTAGGTACCCAAAGGTGTGATTGCTGGAGTATATGGTAGCTCACTTTTGCATTTTTCTGAGAACCCTCCATACTGATTTCCTTAGGGGTTGAACCAAACTACATTTCTGCTGTAGTGAATGTGAATTCCTTTTTCACAACAACCCAGCAGCACTGATTGTTCCCATTGCTTTTGCTATGTGCCATTCTTAGGGGGTGTGAGATGGTATTTCATTTGTCATCTTGATTTGGATCCTAATCACAAGTATTGGTGAGCAGTTTTTCTCCTGTTCATTTCCCCAATTTTGATAGTGCTTTTGGATATTTTGTTGCTGTTGTTTGTGTGGACTTTATATATCCTGGATATCAGCCTTTTCACGGCAGAGCCTGGCAAGCTACCCTTGTCGTATTAGATATGCCAAATACCAGTAATGAACTCTTTATGTTCCTGGAGCAAGCAGATTTCCTTGGGCTCTACTAGCATGAGCCAGGACATATGGAGATGTTAATGGTGCCCGCTCGAGCAAATCGATGATGAATGGGAAGACAGTGATACAGTGATGAAAAGGGTAGCCATTGCTTATTGTTTCTTTTTGCTATGTTTTTCTTTACTATCATTAGTGAAATATGAAAATGAACTTTTAAATTTCAGGTAACTGTGTATGCACTTGAAGTCTAAATATAGTTCTCATTACTGAGGAGGTAGAAATAAGAATAGGTATGATTCTGGGCCATAATGTCTGTGAGAGACAAATCAATCTTGTTCTTTAACAAGAAAAAATCAGGTGCAAAGACAGCTTGACTATAAGAAATCTCACCAACCATTTTAAAGTTAGTTACAGGTGTTATAGCTAAGTGAGGGGCAATGCTTACCTTTGATTTTGTGTTTTTAAATGGACACATCATTTGTCTGAACCTTTTTCTTTCTATGTGTACAATACATTTATTTTACGGGCATTGTAAGATATGAATTAGCTTATTGCTCGGAAACAGATGTAGGCCACAAGGATCATCCATTACCTCCAGAACTATCGAGCTCAGAATGCTAAGAGCCAGGGAAGAATCTACTTTACAAAGCAGAGCAAAGGCTTGGAATAAAGGAAAGAATCATTTGCTGAGAAAGCAAAGTGAGGTGAGATTATGGATAGCCATTATCTATTTACTGACTAGTATTTAAGGCTAAGTGGCCTATTCCTTACTGAGTGGGACACTAATGGTCCTTTTGAACTAGTCTAAGAAACTTAGACTGTTGATCCAGCTCATTTTTCTCTGCCTCTGTCTAACCTAATTTGCAGTCTGACATGACTAGGGCTCTCTATATAGGTACCAGAATGATAGACAGTGGGTAGGAAGTTTGCGTTGCAAGCAGCTGACTAGAGTTTGAATCTTGAGCACCTCGTAAGTTCCCATGAGTTCAGCAGGTGACCCCTGAACTCAGAGCCCAGTTGAAGCAGTAAGTACTGCCAGGTGTAATCTCAAAATAAAACAAAACTAAAAGGCTCACAATATAGTCATATTGTCAATGAACAATGAATAATATCACACTAGAACCCTAAAAATTGCGCTGCTTGTAATAAATGTTCAATAATCCATTATTCTACATTTCTCACCAGTATATGTCTTGCCTCAATTCCCTTAACCAAATTCCCATTGGAAGAAAATGTGAAAAATTAATTTTTATGCAAATTGAAAGCTAAGTGTAAAATGTTGGACCTAACATTTATCTCATCTAAAAGTTGGTAATTGTGTGAATAGTACACATTTTCAGAGAAAAACAATAAGTTTTTTTTTTGGATTCTAATTAAGAATTGAAAGATTTAACTGAAGAGAAAGAATCTGCTCAACCTCAGGCGCCCAGATAAAGTGCCTATAGGCGAGAGGAGCATATATGTTTCCTGTAGGTGCTAAAACCAGCAAGGAGACTGAAACTGTGACCTCAGAACCTGTGCCAACAGATGGTCCATATAACCCTAGGTAGAATCATGGTGGAGGACAGGGTTCTCAGTTAAGCTGCTCATATGGGGTTCTTGAGTTTGAGCAAAAGTAATATGTGTACAGGCAAACACACTGCCCAATATACCACCTTCCTGAACCTCAGGAGGGTATCTTGTTAAGTGAGTTGGGGAGGGGGTGCAGAAAAATACTATATGATCTGTTCTATGGTGTACATAGAAAATAAGAGAGGGAAAATAGAACTGAACAATGACAAATTCTTGAACTTCAACAATTTAAAAGTAAGTTTATCAAGGAGGCAGGGAGGGAGATTGGGTTTGGTCGAAGGAAAAGTTGAGTAGTAGTGGAGGGTTCTTGGAAATCTGGTGATAGTGGAGACACAGTTACTTTGTCTATCAGAGCCATGGTATATAAACTGGAATGAAAGAGATTAGTAGAAACCATACTTTATGAATTATATAATCTTTATCCTATTCCTAATGCTTTCCTATAATGTTTTCTTCTTGTATTACCCATGGCTTATTCCTGGCTCTGCACTCTAGAATATCTTCTTTGGGGTTCAGGCTTCCATTCAGGGTCAGCTGTGTTCAAGCCAAGAACCTTGTGTTGCATCCTATACTATCTCTATTCCAGTCCCTCAAGTTCTTTATACAGTTTCCGAATGGCTCTCCATGGATGCTTTCCAAAAATACATATTATGGATACACAAAACACAAATAATTCTGAACACTATAAAAATTAATTATTTACATTATAAATGTACTCATGATAAAATATAGTTTAGAGCTGAGACACAACAAAAGATTAGCAAAAATAACTGAAATAAGATAGTACACTTATAACAAGCTTACACATATAATAAAATTGCACATATATATTTAATATTTTTTGCTGGATTAGTACTTAAGTATTAAGGGCTCTTACTTAACACATGCTGGTCTTGATTTCATATCTAGCATTGTAAATGTTCATCAGAGCACTACAGGAGTGATTTATGAATAAAAAGTTAGGAGTTAACCCTCAGCACTGTCAGATGTGGCCTGCTCCTCACACCGCAAGCGACAAAAAGTTAGCTTTTCTTTCATATATGCTCTCTCATATTGTACAAAACATGTAAAAGTAAAAATTCATAGTTAATTTTGTGTTTTTCTGCATTTCTTTTGCAATAATACCACTGTCTCTATCACATTATACGTGACTCTCTCTAAAAATTCTTTGAAATGAATTGTTTTCCTTGACTAAATTCATATTTAGGCAAGGAAGACATCATATAAAGTGTAGCATCATATATGACAGAAATAAAATATGAATAAATAAAAAAATATGTGGAGACTAAAAATCTAAATCATAAATAACATGTTTCAAAGATTAAGTGTCAATAAGTTAAATGATATTTAAGCAAATTGAAAATAAAATTACAACACTAAAACTAGCATGGTACAGTGAAAACAGTGTTTAAAAAAGAAAATTTATGGCACTATATATATGTGTATATTATATTATGCATATAGAGAGAGAAAAGAGGAAAAAATTGTTGAATTAATAACAAGCTTTGCTTTTAGAAAACTACAGGGAATGAAAAACATTTTAAACCTAAAGCAAACCAACTAAAAATCAATTATAAAAATTATAGCTAAAGCCAACAGAAATGAAAACAAGAAAAAATAGAGAAACCAAGATCAATAAAATTGACAAAACTCTAGTTAGACTAACAAAAGAAAAGATAGAAAGCACAAATTACCTATATCTTAAGTTAAAAGGGATAGTCACAATTGAGTCCATGTACATTAAAATAAATACCAACATTAAAAACATATGAAATGAATCAATTGTGTTAGATACAAAAACTCACAAGACCTATGCTGGGTGAAATAAATGTCTAAAATATTTTCACCTCTATATAAGAAATAATTGGATCAACAAAAATTATACCACAAACAAAAAGCAAAGCATGAAAAATGATTTCCCTGGTGAATTTTACCAAATACTTATAAAAAGAAATAATATCTGCATCCTGCAACCTCTTCCAGGATATTAAGAATGGGGAGGTGAGACAGTACAGTGAGAAGGCATTTTCCTACATACAGCTTCCCAGATCCAATCCATGACAGTGCATCTGGTCCACTGTGCTCAAAGGAAAATCCCTGAGCATAGACCCAGGAATATTCTCTGAGTACTGTGGGGTGTGGCATCAAAACAAAAACATGAAGAAGGAAGGAAGGAAGGAAAGAAGGAAGGAAGGAAGGAAGGGAGGAAGGGAGGGAGGGAGGGAGGGAAGGAAGGAAGGGAAGGAAGGAAGGGAAGGAAGGAAGGAAGAACTCCCTCCGAAGGGAGGGAGGGAGGGAGGCAGAGAGAGAGAAAGAAAGAAAGAAAGAAAGAAAGAAAGAAAGAAAGAAAGAAAGAAAGAAAGAAAGAAAGAAAGAAAGAAAGAAAGAAAGAAAGAAAGAAAGAAAGAAAGAAAGAAAGAAAGAAAGAAAGAAAGAAAGAAAGAAAGAAAGAAAGAAAGAAAGAAAGAAAGAAAGAAAGATGGAAAGAAAGAAGGAAGGAAAGAAAGAAAGAAAGAAAGAAGGAAAGAAAGAAAGATGGAAAGAAAGAAAGAAGGAAAGAAAGAAAGAAAGAAAGAAAGAAAGAAAGAAAGAAAGAAAGAAAGAAAGAAAGAAAGAAAGAAAGAAGGAAAGAAAGATGGAAAGAAAGAAAGAAAGATAGAAAGAGAGAAAGAAGGAAAGAAAGAAAGAAAGAAAGAAAGAAAGAAAGAAAGAAAGAAAGAAAAGAAAGAAAGAAGGAAAGAAAGAAAGAAAGAAAGAAAGAAAGAAGGAAAGAAAGATGGAAAGAAAGAAAGAAAGATGGAAAGAAAGAAAGAAAGAAAGAAGGAAAGAAAGAAAGAAAGAAAGAAAGAAGGAAAGAAAGATGGAAAGAAAGAAAGAAAGATGGAAAGAAAGAAAGAAAGATGGAAAGAAAGAAAGAAAGAAAGAAAGAAAGAAAGAAAGAAAGAAAGAAAGAAAGAAAGAAAGAAAGAAAGAAGGAAGGAAGGAAGGAAAGAAAGATGGAAAGAAAGAAAGAAGGAAAGAAAGAAAGAAAGAAAGAAGGAAAGAAAGATGGAAAGAAAGAAAGATGGAAAGAGAGAAAGAAGGAAAGAAAGAAAGAAAGAGAAAAGAAAGAGAAAAAGAGGGAGAGAGCAAGGATGGAGGGAGGAAGAAGGAAGGAAGGTAGGAAGGAAGATGGAATGAGTGAAGAAAGAAGGAAGAATTATGTCAATGAATGCCACATAAGTTTAGATAAAATGCACCTTATTCACAAGAAATAACTAAAAATGCCTAGTTAGGGGACCAGAGTGTAACTAGAATGGTTAGTTTGTTTTCCGTGCAAAAAGTTGAAGGGTGTTTGATTTCTGGCAACTCAAATGGTCTCCTGTGCACTACTAGGATTGATCCATAAGTGCAGAATGAGGAATATCACTGAGCACTGCTAGGCCTGAATTTGCAATGATTAACATGATCCTCATTAAACAAAAAATCCTTAAATTAACAAAAATGCCTAAAACAACAAATCCTATCACTTGATCACTTGATCACTTGACATCCAGTTATTCGTTGATTTGCTTGAGTGGGCACCAGTAATGTTTCCATTTGAACTTATCACGTGTAGTGTAGGCCAATGGCATCTGCTTGCTCTAGAAATATGGAGAGCCTCAACCCGTTAGTTCAGGGTCTTGACGAAGAAGTCAGACCATCTTGTAGGGGTTGACAATGTGAGTTTTTGACCTCCCGTGGGATCCAGTGAGTAAGGGCTCTAGTCCAGAAGTCATCTCCAAATCGCATTACATGTCAGTCCATCTGATTTTTTTTTCTTTTTTTTTTAAATTTTTTATTATACCACAGTGAAACATACAATTACAAAGGTGATCATAATTGGTTCTTGGTAATACAGTATACCAGCACCCATCCCTCCACCAGTGCCCCATTTCCACCACCAATGTACCCCCACCCCCTCCTGCCCACCCCCATGCTGCCTTAATAGCAGGTACCCCAGTTTCCTCTCTTTCTCTCTCTGTCTCTCTCTCTGTCTCTGCATCTGTCTGCCTCTTATTTTACACATTGTGGCTAGCCCTGCAGGTATTTAGAGTTTATCACTTAAGTCTCTTTGTGTATATTCAATGGTGAGTCTTAATCTGCCATTACCATTTCCCACATTTAGTAAAACACTGGTATCTATTTATGTCCTATTAATGAATGCAGTCATTCTATATCTGTCCTTTTCCTTCTGACTAATTTCACTCAGCATGATAGTCTCCATGTCCCTCCATTTGCAGGTAAATTTCATAATGTCATCTTTTCTGACAGCCGCATAGTATTCCATAGTGTAGGTGAACCACAGTTTCTTTAGCCAGTCCTCTGTTCTCGGGCATTTAGGTTGTTTCCAGATTCTAGCTATAGTGAATAGCGCAGAGATGAATAAAGAAGTACAGATAGTGTTTCTGCTATGTGTTTTTCGGTCTCTCGGGTATATTCCCAGGAGTGCTATTGCTGGATCAAATGGGAGCTCAATATCTAGTTTTCGGAGGAATGCCCATATTGTTTTCCAAAAGGGCTGGACCAGTCGGCACTCCCACCAACAGTGGATCAGAGTCCCTTTTTCCCCACATCCACGCCAGCACTGGTTGTTCTTGCTGTTTTGGATGTGTGCCAGTCTCTGTGGTGTGAGATGGTACCTCATTGTTGTTTTGATTTGCATCTCCCTGATGATTAAAGATGAAGAACACTTTTTCATATGCCTTTTGGCCATTCGAATTTCTTCTTTTTTGGAAGCTTCTGTTCATTTCTTCTCCCCATTTTTTGATGGGGTTGGCTGTTTTCTTCTTGTGGAGTGCTACCAGTGCCTGATATATCCTGGATATTAACCCCTTGTCAGATGGGTATTGGGTGAATATCCTTTCCCACTCTGTGGATTGTCTTTGTATCTTGGTCACCGTTTCTTTTGAGGTGCAGAAGCTTTTTAGTTTTATATAATCCCATTTGTTTATCTTTGCTTCCATCTGATTTTTTGATGCCTTGGTAAATGAGACAGCATCCCTGACTCTGGATTATCAATGGAGGTCAGAACTCCGGATTCCTTCTTTCACTTGAATGAGGCATGATATTCCAAGCATAGCTCTTTCGATTCCTCTTTGGGAGACATGAATAGCGTTCTCATCTACTTTCATAGGGCTCTGGTCTCTGAGGTGCATGTTAATGCAGAGAGAGTGGTGGAGTCGAAGAAATGTGCCCCGGAATCATACAATTTTTGTCCTTTTAGCTATTTCTTCAATGCTCTATGGTGCTCTCTTCCTCCTGCTCAGCTCAGGTTTTAGATTGTTCATCATGTTGAGTTCTCGAACTAGGTACACATAACTGCTGCATTCAGAGATGTTTGTTTCATTAAGAGTGAATGGGGCTCTGGAACTAGTTCATTTTTCATGAGCATTGCTTTGTTGAGATTCAGCTGTAGACCTGTCTTTCCACTTTCTCAGTCGAAGTCAGCCAGCATTTGCACCGCTTGGCTAATGTTTGGTGTTATTAGAACAAAGTCATCAGCGAAGTGGAGGTGGTGTAGTTGCAGAGCTTCTATCTTCACTCCCATTCCTTCCCATTCAATTGTCTCATGACATTCTCGAAGGTGACACCAAAGAGTTTTGGTGAAATGGTTTCACCCTCGTGAACCCTTCTTTTCACATCAATGATAACTTCCTTGTAGAATAGTGAGATCCTGGTGGTGAATCCGTAAAACAGCTAACGAAGTATCTTGATGTATTAGGTTTGAACGCCCTGATTGGCTAGGGCTTCACTGACTGCTTTGCTCTCAGCAGAAACAAAGGCTTTCTTTTAACTCAACATGACACAGAGCAGCATTTTGAACTCCCTACAAACCTCAATAACCTTGGTTACTGTGTGGATATGGTCAATTGTGCTGAATCTTTTTCAGAAGTTAGCTTGCTTTCATGGTTGTCCTTCATCTAATGTTCTGCCAACCCTGTTCAGGATGATTTGAGTGAATAACCTGTAGATAACTGTTGGGGGCTGCGCCAGGGTCCCGACAGTGCCGGGAAGCGAGTTCCCTTCTACCTCTGAAGCCGGCGAGAAATTGATGAAAACTCAGGAATCCGATGCAGTTTTAAAAGGCTTTACTTATCACAGGTTCAGGTATACAAATCAGCAAAAGGAAAAGCCCGGTGCTTAGGATTCCAGGCTAGAACCCCAGCCACGTGTAGGCCAAGATGGCAGCCACCACGTGTAAAGGCTTTGTAAAAGGGGAAGACAAGACTTCCATGAAGGGTGAGCGCTCACAAAGAGAGAGCCCACAAAGAAGCGCACGAGAGAGGAAACCAGCTAGTTTATACCCCTGCAACTCAGACCTTCCTCCCACTGTTATGGAAAGCAGGGAGGGTCAAATGCCCTTAGGTAATCCCTCCCTGCACCTCACCTAGGCCCTTTAGTATGCTAATGTTTTGAGCCAAGATCTGCCTGGAAATGCCTTTATAGGGTAGAGAAGGGGGTTTCTGAGATGGCATGTCTCTGTACCAAAGACTAATACTAATGCCAGTTAAATATTTCTCCAAGCCTTCACAAGTCTCTTCTACTTCATTGTAGTTTTGTATTTTAGTTGCCTTTGAGTATATCAGGGAGCCATGCTTGTTTGCTTGGAAGCAAACAGCATTTCTCTCTGTTCTAATTACCCAGGGGTCCTGCGTGGCCAGGCTAATATGCTGGTAAGGTCTAGCTAGTCCCACGATGATTGTGGTAGCATGGGAGAATATTTATACCAGCTAGTACAGCATACATGGTCAGATAAACTGCCACATTTAGACTACCCCCTTATCTACGAAGTGATTTGCAGGAGGCAATCCAGAGCAGATGCAGCGGCCCTTAGGAGTCCTGCAACAGATAACCATTAATGGTAACTCAGAGTTCTAGAAAGCTGAATCGAAACATTGGACATGGGAATCTCCTGGTGGACAGTTCCACAATGAAATTGACCACATTATATTCAATTGAAGATTTTGCCTGACGTATGTTGCTGTCACCCCAAGATTCCAAACAGGATAGAACCACCATTTTCTTCATGGAAAATTCTACTTTACGCAACTGGGAGAAAAATTTAAGAAGAGAGCTGCAAATTTTAAGAAGAGAACTGCAAAGTTTAAGAAGAGAACTCCTAGAATGACCACCAACTCCGAACTCTTTGACACCATTGCGGCAACATGGGAAGATGACATCATTGATGAAATCGATGAAGCATACAACCAACTGGTTCAGCACCTCAATGATTGTGTGAAGAAGCCGAGTGAGAGAGAGAGAGAGAGAGAGAGAGAGAGAGAGAGAGAGAGAGAGAGAGAGAGAGAATGGACACCTATCTTCAAAAACTCTCGAGCTCATGGTAAGTGCAAGCCTCAGGCAACCAAATGCTAATGTCCAAGCTTGCATAGCAGTGCAGAGAAGTGATAAAGGAAGACCTCAAAGAGAGAAGAGCAGAAATACTGGCCCGTGTAGCAGAAGCTGGGAAAAGCATTCACAATGCCCGCCTGTCCTTTGCCAACCACAAGACCAAGATAACTGCTCTCGGACGTCCTGATGGATTGATCACATCTTCCTGAAAGGCAATGGAGAAGATTATTCATGACTTTTACTCAGATCTCTTTGAGAGTCAAGTCCACTACACACATACCAAATTCCACAGGATGGTTATTTCATTCCCAAGGTTTTCCCTTCTGAAATTTGACATGCCATTTCATTGGTAAAGAAGGGAACAGCACCTGGCCCAGACAAAGTCAGACCCAAACACCTGAAGAATCTGCCATCAGTACTCATCTATACACTGGCTTGGCTCTTCACACGCTACCTGTCTGAATGCAAGGTGCCCTCCCATTTGAAAACCAGCAGGACAGTTCTACTGTTCAAGAAGGAGACATCCACATAATTGGCAATTATTGTCCCATTTGCCTGTTTTCTGTCAACAAATACTATATAATTAGACTAAAATTTGAATTTTTAGGAACTGGATGTAAATAGAAGTAAATGATCAATATAATTATATATATAAAATGTAATTATGTATATAATTATATGTAATATATATATATATAGGAGTCCTGAAATTTTGCTGTATTGTCAGATTTCTTCAAGTCATTGGTGTGATAATCCCACAGATTATCACATCAATGACTTGAAGAAAACAATACAGCAAAATTTCAGGACCTCAAATATTAGCACATGGTAATTGCTATCTTATACTCATGCTGTTAGAAATCTGAACTGAAATGCTAAGCTCCCCAAACTCCTCATGGATAATATAACAAAACTTGTGTCAATTGGATGTGAAGCATCTCTTGGTCCAAGAAAAAAGGAGTATAAAAGAAAAACATAATGAGTCATGTAATGGGTGATGGTGACAGGAATCAGTTGAAGAGTCCTCAGACTTGTGTAAGTAAATACAAAATAAAGAAATAACAATTATACCATGTACAAAAATGTCAAATAACAACTACTCAAGATAGAGGAAAAATAAAACTCTTTACTCCATAAGTGTAACCTGAGCCACATGACTTATTCCCAGTGTGGAGAGTAGATGAAGACAAAATTAAATAAACTATGACAATCTCTGCTTAACTACATTATAAGGAAAAGAGAGAAGCGTAGTTGCTATATGGCTAATGCCTGTCACCTGCTTCTAAAACTTGAAAAACTCACTTTTTTGCATTTTCACCATTATACATTTATGTTAATCTCATAAGTCATCCTTTTCTTCATACATTGTAGTATATTTTTTACATATAATATAGGAAAGGAAGAGAGAAGAAAAGTTACTAGGAATGTTGTTTGTTGTCATTGTTATTTTGTTTTATTTAGTAACATACGCACATACCATGTTTTATTTAGTAACCCCTCATGGCTCTCAGGTTCACTCCTGGCTCTGTGTGCAGTAGTCCTTCCTGGTTGGCTCTGCGCACTGTGTGCTTCTGTGATCAAACTACGTAGATGTTTGCAAAGGAAGTGTCCGATCATATATTTATTCTGTCATATATGATGTCATGTACTGTTGCTCCAACCCATTATTGGTTGTTCTGAGTAACATATAGCCTGGTAAAACGTATGCAGATATTCAAGTATTCTCAAAATATCTAAGTATATAAAAATAAAATCTAAGTATTCTCAAAATTTCTAAGTTTATTAGAAATACTAAGTAACTCAAACATATTAACTGTTCTTAGAGCAACATAGTTGCAATGGAATCATCTCTCTGAAAGAGATGCTTGTATATTTCTACAAGAATTTCAATGAGTCCAAGGTTATTTTCTCAAGAGGAGGCAAATGCTTTTATCCTTTTAGTGACTACTTGATATTTTCACAGAGGGTTGTTATAATGATCATAGGTAATGCATCACCAGGCTCTTATAAGTTGTAAAATGTATGAGAGAGATGTATTTGTCAAACTCTGTGAAGGCACTCTATGATTGCTTATGCAGGATTAGTTTTGCTAGAAGTCCAGCAGACAAAGGACATTTAATAAACGCTTTTCTGCTAGTCAAAATGATATCCTACTGATACCATCTGGATGTCTGTTGGAATCAACTTTAGCTGTACTAGCAGGAGCCAGAGTTGAGTCAATGAATAGCTTTCATAGCAATATGTTTAAACAAAGGTGTTTTAATCAGCATGCTGGTTACCTGGTTGTGCTGTAATATTGTGATTTGATCGGATAAAGACTTTTATAATATTACAATAAATATTAATAATAATTTACATTAAAAGAAACTCTTAGAAAGTAAAATAAGTATTTTAAACTTTTTCATTTTACTTAATAAACAGAAAAATTACCTTTCTTGTCTACATGGATTACAGTCCTATATAATTTCACCAATTTAAATCCAGGCATAGGGTCATTTGTGCAATCATTCTGTCTTTGTTTCCTAGGAAACAGACCAGCCAAGAGATGAAAATGGCCACCCACTTTCTTTACCACTATTATTTGATCCTATGCTAATCTGTGTAATTCGTAAGTTTCCTTTTCTTACTGCTCAGGATCTGCTGTGGTTTTAAGACCCTTTTAGAACTTCATTTTCATTTATATTTTATAAAATCCTAAAATAGAGTTGTTAGTGACATTCAAAATGGAAATTCTTTTGGTTATAATTCATATTGAAATTCAAAATTCCAAAGTACTAGAAATGAACAATGCTATAACCTGTTTCTTGAAAATCAGTGCGTGATAAAAATTTAAATCAGGGGAGGCAGGTATAGAATGTGGTATCTAAAAATGTAATATTATATTGCTTTTCACATAAAATGGATTTAAAAATATATAAATGAAACAATAATGTGTTCATTGTATGGTCCAAAACATTACAAAAGAACTCATGTGGGGTTAAACAGTATATTTAATGAATATGTTACAGCCTACAATCATGGTGGGCTATAAACTTTCAGTTAAAGGCAAAAGAGAAATCTGATTCAGGTACAGTTATTCATATTCTAGAATTTTGAATTAAATATTAATTATATTAAAATTATTTATGCACAAAATAACTGTATTAGTAAATAACAACATAAGATTTAGTCTACTTGGAAATTTGTGATTACAAAAATTCAACCCAATCACACTGTTTCCACAACTGCCGTTATCCAGGGCCTGCAGGTCATACATCCTTTGAGGAAGTTCACCAGCTGTGCTCAAGGAGAATGCTTATGCTGCAATATAATATTTGAAGGCTGTAATTTGATAATTTCGAGTTCAAAGGGCCTCTGAATTTAGGATACACAAATTTCTGACCCAAAGGAGTAAGTCAGATGTGTAGCTAGGCTATAGAGTTTGAGGAAAATCTGCTTATTATTAAGGTATCTACTGAAACCCCTTTAAAAGATAGATTCAGGAGAGTTGCTCATATTTCTTTTATGCTTCAAACGTTTATTTTATGTAATGATAATATCTTGTATTACTGAGTGCACAAGACAAATGATTGTATGGCCTGCACCATTTGGACCGTTCATTTAGTTTGCTTTCTCTTTTTTATCTATGTATTATATGTACATTCATGTGAGATATAAAGAGGATATGTGAAATATAAAGTGTATATACTATTAGATATATGTGTATGTGTACCCCAGGTCAAGATGAGAAAGAATTTTAAATATTTAAGTCACCACTGAACAGCAAGTGAGTTTATTGGACCTCTATCTTTTTCAATAATTTATTTTTTTAGGATTACCTTGGAACTCTATGTAGCTCTTTAGAATGGTCCAGACAAGACTAACACCAAAACCTGAATACAAGAGGAGTTAGCGTTACTTGTTTTTTCTGTGTTTACTAACTCTTTTGGTTATCTATTTAATTTACCACAGATAATGTGGGACTTCAACTTGCATTCTCCGTAAGTCATTTAGAAGACATAGCAGAAGAGGATTCTCCATGCCTAAATGCAGGTGCCTTATCATCAGGAAAAGGTTACTCCATCAGGGGCTCAGTTACGGCCCAGTCATATTTAATAGTGTTTTCTATTCAATGTGGGTATTATACGTGAAACAAATCCTTTGCAAAAAAATCAATCTCCTTGCTTCTGAATATTTAATATTGTCAATTATTGTTATTTAATTTAAAGATATAATTTGAAATTTGAAAGAAAAGTATCCCTTTATCACTTGGTCACTTGACATCCAGCTATTTGTCCATTTCCTTGAGCGGGCACCAGCAATGTTTCCATTTGTCTCTGTCACATGCCAGTGTAGCCCAGTAGCATCTGCTTGCTCCAAGAATATGAAGAGCCTCAAACCATTCGATCAGGCTCTTGATGAAGAAGAATCACCATCTTGTAGGTGGACAGTCATGTGATATTTTGACGTCCCGTGGATCCAGTCGGTAACAGTTCTAGTCCAGCAGTTGTCTTCAAGTCACATTACATCCAGCCCATCTGATTTTTGATGCCTTGGAAAATGAGACACTGTCCCTGATTCTTGATCTTCAACAGAGGTTAGAACTCCAGATTCCTTCTTTCACTTGAGTGAGGCGTGATATTCCAAGCATAGTTCTTTCAATTCCTCTTTGGGAGACCCGAATAGCATTCTCATCCTATATTCGTAGGGTCGAGGTCTCTGAGTTGCATGTTAATGCAGGGAGAATAGTGGAGCTGAAGAGATGTGCCTGGAGCCAGAGGTTCATCATTCTTTTGTCTATTTCTTTGATGCTCTTGAAGGTGCTACACACTGCTCTCTTCCTCATGTGTAGCTCAGGTGCTAGGTCGTTTGTCATGTTGAGTTCTCGACTCAGATCTCTTTGATAGCAATGTCCACCTGACCACATTCCCAAGGTTTTCCCTTCAGAAATCTGACATGCCATTTCGTCAGTAAAGAAGCAAAGAGCACCAGGCCCAGACAAAGTCAGACCTGAACACCTCAAGAATTTGCAGTCAGTACCCATCAATTCACTGGCTTGGCTCTTCACACACTGCCTGACTGAATGCAAGGTGCCCTCCCAATGGAAAACCAGCAGGACAGTTCTACTGTTCAAGAAGGAGAACATCCATGACATTGACATCTATTGCCCGATTATGCCTGTTGTCCATCATCTACAAGCTCTTCACTCAAGTCATCCTGAACAGGATTGGCAGAACATTAGATGAAGGAAAACCATGTGAGCAAGCTGGGTTCTGAAAAGGAATTGGCACAATCCACCATAACCACATGGTAACCAAGTTCCTTGAGGTTTGTAGGGAGTTCAAGATGCTGCTCTGTCTAATGTTCATTGATTTAAAGAAAGCCTTTGATTCTGTTGAGACTGAAGCAGTCATTGAAGCCCCTAGCCAAACAGGGCATTCAAACTCAATACATCAAGATCCTTCGTGAGCTGTACTATGGATTCACCACCAGGATCTCACCATTCTACAAGGAAGTGTTCATCCATGTCAAAAGAGGAGTTTGGCAGGGTGATACCATTTCACCGAAACTCTTCAGCTCCATCCTCGAGAACATCATGTGACAATTAGAATGGGAAGGAATGGGAGTGACAATAGATGGTTGGCAACTACACCACCTCCATTTCTTGATGACATCATTCTAATAACAACAAGCATTAGCCAAGTGGCACAAATGCTAGCTGACTTCGACCCTGAATGTGGAAATGTAGGTCTACAGCTGAATATCAGAAAAACAATGTTCATGAAAAATGAACTAGATCCAGATGCTCCATTCACTCTCAATGGAACAAACATCTCTGAATGCAGCCGTTACATGCACCTAGCTAGAGAACCTCCCTAGATCCCTTTATACTATATGAAATTATAAAATAAATGTAGTTTATCAAAGGACATTATTAAAGTAAATATGTAAAAAACAAACTATATTTACATCTGGGTAAATATATATATATATATTTTTCAATCTGGCCCAGGTATGCTGAACCAGAGACTCTCAGACATGGGGCAGAGCTGCTACTTGCTCTCCCTGTGCCCAGCTGCTTGTGAGGCACCCGGGAGGCATGGCGGGGTTCTAGCCCTGGCCTTCCACCCCAACTGAGTCTCACAACAAGCCAGACCACCCTCCCCACTCCATGGGGCCTGCCATTTTCCCTATCCGGACTTCCCTCTCATCACAACTCCACCCAGCAGACCAGACTATCACAGCCCGGCTTGCACGACCACTAAGCGGCCACACGGTTTATCAATAAAAGCTTTATTTAGAGGTGACTACAACAGTATGCCACCCGCACAGCAAGCCTGGCAAGCTGCTCGTGTAGTATTTGATATGCCAAATACCAGTAACATTTATATTAAGTTATTCCCGTGACCTAATACAATTGTTTGAGGCTCTTTATGTTCCTGGAGCCAGTGGATGCCTTTGGGTTCTACTAGCATGAGACAGGACATATGGAGATATTACTGGTGCCCTCTCTAGCAAATAGATGATGAACAGGAAGATAGTGATAGTGATAGTGATTTACATCTGGGTATTCCTTATTTTTTCCCCCATTCATTTATTTTACACTTAAGATCTTTAAAATTTGAATTTTAGGCACTATGATTCATAATACTGTTTATAATAGGGTTCATGCCGACTGTTTCAATCTTATGCCATCCACTAGTGTCTGCTTCCTTCTAACAATGTTTCATGCCCCATTACCCCACTGCAGTTTCTCACCACTTTCCCTGTCTCCATAAGCTCACTTCAGTAGGATTTTATGTTGTCTTTGGTCATTAGTTTATGTTGTTTTGGTCATTAGTTTAAATTTGTTTATTTTGAAATAATATTTGGTTTAGCAAAGAATGATAATATGGTACCTAACTGCTATATAACTCAACCAATATAGGTATCATTAACGCATTTGTAGCCAAGTATATTTATCAAAACTAGGAAACTGACATTATTGTAACATTTAATAACTTAGCTACAGATAATTTATTCTGATTTTATTGGGTTATATACTAATGAGATCAGCAATAAACATATTGGCAAGCATCCAGAAAAATAGTAAACTTCATCTGGAAGTTGCCTCATTGGAAAATAGCTTAGTGATACTTTAAAAATTCAAAATTCAAAATAGAACTCCCTTGTAACACTAAAGTTCTATTCCTTGGACTCTATCTCAAGAACAAATAAACATCAATTTGAAAGCACATGTATTTGTCCATTATACCATATTTATAAATGCCAAGTATGAATCAGATGGATAAATAAAGTTGTTTATATACTCACACAATATAATATTATTCAGCTATAAGAAAAATTGAAATTTTGCTATTTTATATAACTGGATGGAACTGATTTTTTTTTTTTTTTGCTTTTTGGGTCACATTTAGCAATAAGGGGTTTCTCCTGGTTCTGCACTCAGGAATTACTCAGGTGGTGCTCAGGAAACCATATGGGATGCTGGGGATCGAACCTGGGTCGGCCACTTAGTGAGGCAAATGCCTTACCTGCTGGACTAATGTTTCAGCCCCAGAACTGATATTTTTTAATGTTTGTTTATTTATTTATTTATTTATTTATTCATTCATTCATTTATTTATTTATTTATTTATTTATTTTGCTTTTTTTGGGTCACACCGGCGACGCTCAGGGGTTACTCCTGGCTTTGCACTCAGGAATTACTCCTGGCGGTGCTCGGGGGACCATATGGGATGCTGGGGATTGAACCCGGGCCGGCACAGGCCGCGCCGCAAGGCAAATGCCCTACCCGCTGGGCTATCGCTCCGGCCCCTAGAACTGATATTTTAAGTGAAATAAGTTAGAGGAAGAAGGGTAAAGTTTGGATGAACTCATTCATATGTGGTATATCAAAAAGAAAGCGAGAAATTGTCAATATCCGATGATACCAAATTCTTTGACTTTTACTATAGAACTGATGTCATCAAGCAGTTCATGGGGAATGGGGTTTTCTGTGGAATGAGAAACATTGAACCTGAAGTCGCACAAAAACAATTGTAGAGGGTCTGTTAGTGGTGGAGGTGCAGTAATGCCACACACCTTAAAAACATCAACACTCATATGATTGTAACCAACCTGTACTTGAAAAAAATGCTTGAGCCAGAGAGATGGTTCACGAGTTTTGATAGTTCAGCATTTTGGTGGCATGTGGCCAAGCCCATTTTATATCCACCATCACATGGTACTCTGAGAACACAGGTGGTGACCCCTAATTATGAAGACAGAGGGAAGCACTGAACACTGCCCAATGTACCCTCAGAATAAATGAAAACATGTAGCAATTCATGCCATATTTTATGCATTTTTAGATTTCTCAATTAATCATGCTTTAAATTAATCTCAATTATTCACATTTTAAAATATTGACACATTTAAGGATTACTAGTTATTTTGCAGAATGCCTTTCAATTTACTATCATCTAGTATTTCCCCAGACTTGGACTACAGATTTTGTAGAATGCTACAGAGATTAAATTCTGTTCTTTTGGCATTATATCAAGAGTTGCATAAAATAAATATGACTACAGATCATTTGGCTAGGGTGTCTGCTGGATTTCTTCACTGAGAAATCATTAACTTCCTATTCTTTATCTGTTAGAAACACATTGTTATGTCTAAATTATAGACAAGGAAAGATCAATGAAGTTCCATCTCCCAGAGAAAGGGTATTAAATAATCTGTGGTAATAGCTTAAGTCCACCCCATTTTTTGGGCTTTGTTTGTGAGCGTCACAAGCAGTGGTGTTCAGGGGATCATATGTGGTACCGGGATCAAATTGGCCGCAAAAGAAGCAATGTAGGTGCTTCAACCCCTGAACAATCATTCTGGCTCCTATGACCACTGCTATTAATAAGTAATAATAAATATAAACTGATGCTATGGAAATATTATACTCCTCAGTTAAGGTACACTGACAAAGTATATGACCTATCAGTAGATCTTGCTTGCCACCGTAACTATTCTCATGTTATATTCATTCCCCTATTTCTTCCTTGGGTGCAATTTTTTCTCTAAGGAGGGAATTTTCCCTCTACCTTAAATATTTTAGTCAATCATTTATTTATGTTAATTTTGTTATCTGATTATTTTTTGCACTCAATTTTTATAATGAAAATTTTTTTAAAAATTAGGAGTGTTGTTCAGAAGCAAAACATTAAAGCTAAATCTTCATAGTTGGTCTACTGTGGGTTTATATATGCATATAAATAATGTATGTAGACGACATTATGTGTGTGTGTAGACATCCACTGTATACCTTCTTTGTATGCAGACACTAAATTAAATCTGTGTTCATACCTGATTCTAATTCACATCATATATTTATCAAATCTATTTTATGTAACTTCCATTGGATAATAAACACAAGATTGTCATTATGATTGGTTTACTTATGTGTTCAGTAGTTTTATTCAAGAAAAGTTGGTCCAGAATTACAAATCATGCATCTACAAAACTGATACTTTTCCCCATAGATTTCCATGAGATTCCTACATATTTTAGGAAAATTTGATTCACAGGTTGGAGAGATAGTACAGTGGATAGGCTACTTGCCTTGCATGTAGTGAACCATGAGTGTAGAATCTGGCAGACTGTATATTCTCTCAAACTTGGTATGAAATTGCCCACTGTTTGGAGAATATGTGGGACATTTTTCAGAGAACTGGGTATCATCTTCATTCAATTGTATTGTTCTCCTTCAATAGCAATATTCATAAGGGTATTGAGTATTTTATTTCTAATACCTGCTTCCAGGCTATGCAATGTAAACAATTTATATTTCAGAAAGTGACACATTTCCATGACAAGAGTTTAATCATTTACTCATACTGTCACAAGGCTAGCTCCAAAATAAAATTTTTGAACGTACATCTATTTCATGGTAAAACACTCCTTTATGAATATTTCAAATTCTTCTGCAGTTTTTCCATTTTTAATCAGATTTTTCTACCGTGGTGTCATTTACCTGCTAGCCTACTCCAGAGTGAGTGATGCTTACTGTCTTTTGTCACATGAGCATATATTTTTGATATCTCAGATCATTACCAATTTCTATTATTATCTTTACCCCACATTATTTTTCTTTGGAGGCATTGCACATAGCTTTCCTTCTTTTCCAGATATTACATTGTAGTTTATAAACATCTTATTTTTTCAAATAAGAGAGGTTGAAGGGTTTTACATTTTCTTCTTAGAATTTTATAAAGGTTCTTTGTGATATTTTTATTATATCATTTTAAATATTCACATCTCATTCTCTTTACTGTTTTGAACATACATAATAAAATTCATATATTTAATTTATTTCATTAAATGTCACAGTCTAGATAAACAGCTTTATTTTTAAAGATGTCATTATATTTTCAATGAATCACATCAATGAAATAATTATAGACAAACTTTATGAATAAAAACTTATTAGACATCTATTTGTTTCACTTATTTACTTAATTAAAACTGTTTATTAGACTTATCTATTTGAGTTATATATCAACAATTATATTGGATAGTGTTCTGAAAATATAGTCTAGATAGTTTAAGAGGGGAAGGAGCAGATTTTTTAATTCACAGTATTTATATTAGATAACTGTTTTCAGCAAATTAAATTTAGAATCACTGTATAACTGTATCACTGTCTTCCCATTCATCATCGATTTGCTTGAGCGGGCAGCAGTAATATCTCCATATGTCCTGTCTCATGCAAGTAGAGCCCAAGGGCAGCTGCTTACTCCAGAAACATAAAGAGACTCAAACCATTCCATCGGGTGATGGGAATGAGGTCTCTAATTGTTACTGGTATTTGGCATATCAAATATACACGGGTAGCTTGCCAGGCTCTGCCGTGTGGGTAGCGTACTCTTGTAGTCATCTCTAAATCCAGCATTTATTGATGAACCCCGCGGCCACAAGCGGCCATGTGAGCCTGGCTGTGGTAGACTGGTCTGCTGAATGGAGTTCTGATGAGGGGGAAGTCCAGGTGTGGAAAATGGAGGCCCTCATGGAGTAGAGGGGTCGTCTGGCTTGTTACATGGTTCTGCTGGGGTGGCGGGCCAGGGCTAGAACCCGCCATCGCTCCGGGGAACCTCGTGAGCGCTGGACACAGGGAGAGCCAGTAGCAGTTCTGCCCCATGTCTGTGAGTCTCTGGATCAACATACTTGGGCTAGATTTAAAAAGACTGCTGCAGGGGTCTTGATAATCAGGGCTGTGATAGGCTGGTCTGCTAGATGGAGTTTTGACGAGGAGGAAGTCCAGATGTGGAAAATGGAGGCCCTCATGGAGTGGGGGTCATCTGGCTTGTTATGTGGCTCTGCTGGGGTGACAGGCCAGGGCTGGAACCCGCCATCCTTCCTGGGCACCTCATGAGTGGCTGGGCACAGGGAAAGCCAGTAGCAGCTCTGCCCCATGTCTGTGAGTCATTTAGAATGAACAGAAAAATTTTGTTGGGCCGGAGCAATAGTCCAGTGGGTAGGGTGTTTGCCTTGCATGCAGCCGACCCAGCATTGATCCCCACCCGGCATCCCATATGGTCCCCAGAGCACTGCCAGGAGTAATTCCTAAGTGCAGAGCCAGGGAGTAACCCCTTAGCAGCATCGCCGGGTGTGACCCAAAAAGCAAAATAAAAATGTTTCTTATTTGTTTTGAGGCCAAAGTCTGAGGTGTTCAACACTTACCCCGGCTTTTATTTATTTATTTATTTATTTATTTATTTATTTATTTATATTTTATCTACGCAGACATGGGGCAGAGCTGCTACTGGCTCTCCCTGTGACCAGCCGCTCACAAGGCGCCCGGGAGGGATGGGGGTTCTAGCCCTGGCCCACCATCCCAGCAGAGCCTCGCAACAAGCCAGAAGACCCCCCCACTCCATGAGGGCCTCCATTTTCCACATCCAGACTTCTCTCTCATCAGACCTCCACCCAGCAGACCAGCCTATCAGCGCCCGGCTCACGCGCCGGCTTGCGGCGCTGCGGTTCATCAATAAATGCTGGACTTAGAGGTGCCTACAAGAGTATGCTACCTGCACGGCAGAGCCTGGCAAGCTACCCGTGTTGTATTTGATATATGCCAAATACCAGTAACAATTATAGACCTCATTCCGGAATGGATTGGGGCTCTTTATGTTCCTGGAGCAAGCAGATGCCTTGGGCTCTTCTAGCATGAGACAGGACATATGGAGATGTTACTGGGGCCCGCTCGAGCAAATCGATGATGAACGGAAGACAGTGAAGACAGTTATCTTTTCCACAATTTATTTATTTATTTATTTATTTTTTTATTTCACAAACCTTTAATTAAGTGATCGGTTCCAAGGACAACAAAGTTTGCAAAGATAGACAGACCTGGTTCCTGGGAGTTCATGAATGCTTCTGACACTCTGTTACCGTCTCTCTTCTCTCAGCCCCCTCCCTAGTCTTCCGCTCTCAGGAGTGCTGGAGCTCCAGGCACTGACTAACTTTATTATTTTTTTTTATTTTTTTTATTTTTACAATTACAAAGATATACAATTAAAAAAGTTCATATTTGGGTTTTGGTCATACAGTGTTCCAGCACCCATCCCTCCACCGGTGCCCATCTCCCACCACCAACGTCCCGGTTCCCTCCCTCTCCCCCAGCCATGCTCCATGGCAGGTTCTTTATTTCTTTCCATTTCTCTCTCTTTCTCTTTTCCTTCCCCTCCAGACTATGGATTACAGAACATACATTAAAGGGTTGTCATGTGTATCTTTTTGCCTCTATTTAATGCTCAGTTCTAGGTTGGCATTAGTACCCTCGACTATTATTAGCACCCTGTTCCATTTTCTGTCTTACCTAGCCTCTGACTCCCACACGTTTGTGATAATTTCCACCTTTGACCAGACCTCCTAATATATGTTTCACTTGACCTTGGATATTGGTATCTTAATATGTACATATATATTTATGTTATGCAGATAAATGCAGTCATTCTGTGTCTGTCTCTCTCTCCTTCTGGCTAATTTTGCTCAACATAATCTTCTCCATGTCCATCCATTTATAGGCAAATTTTATAACTTCATTTTTCCTAATAGCTGCATAGTATTCCATTGTGTAGATGTGCCAAAGCTTCTTTATCCAGTCATCGATTTTCGGGCACTCTGGTTGCTTCCAGATTCTGGCTATTGTGAATAATGCTGCTATGAACATCAAAGTAGGGATGGTGTTTCCGCTGCGTATTTTTGGTTTCCCAGAGTAGATTCCCAGGAGTGGTATGGCTGGGTCAAATGGTTCAATTTCTAGTCTTTGGAGGAATGTCCATATTGTTTTCCAGAAAGGCTGTACCAGCCGGCATTCCCACCAACAGTGTACTCCGGTTTTTAATTTAGGGATTACTCCTGGTCAGCTGAGGAGACCTTATGGGCTTTGGGCATAAAACTCAGCGTTGGCAAGGCAAGCTCTAAACTGGCAGTATTGCTTTTCATGCCCAGGATTTTTTAAAATTATTAAAAATAGCATAGGAACTGGAGTGATAGCACAGTGGGTAGAGTGTTTGCCTTGCACAAGGCTGACCTGCGTTTGATTTCTGGCATTCCATATGCTGGCCACCAAGAGTAATTTCTGAGGACAAAGCCAGGAGTAACCCCTGAGCATTGCTGGGTGTGACCTAAAAGCAATCTCCCTCTCTCTCTCTCTCTACGTATATAATATACATGTATTATATATATAGATCTTCTCCATGCCACATTATATAACAGTAATATTTATAACCGAAGTTTATAATTTTGACATGTTGAATGGCTTAGAATTGTATTTGAAAAGCATGTTTTAATGATATTGATGGCAGGCATTTTCATGAGCAGTAAATATATTCATGTGCATAGGTTTTATGAATAATCTATATGTATAGACACTGAAAATTAATGTATTTAATATTTAAATTTATGATGCACCATCTCTTTGCTCTACAAGACTTCTAAGAAGTTCTTAATATGTTTTACTGCTTTCTTTAATGAATCTTTTTGACCATCTCATTATTAACCAAGCAAAAGTGATTAAATGTGTCTTAAAGAAAAGGGTCTTTATTTTATTTTTATGGTGTTAGATATATCACTGCATACTATGTCAATTCAATTTAAATAAATAGTGTTTCCTTAGTGACCTATACACTTCAGTGACATTTTTAAACTGGAAAAGGATACCTGGATATGAAGTAATAGCTGCTCATGAATTAGCCTTAGTTTTTCCTGGAGCAATTGCAATTACAGCAATGCTTGAATTGCCTCAACATGAGTCATACAGCAAGAACCTACCTATGTTATAGACTAAAACCGCTGAAGTTTACCATTACAGAATGAAAGGTAAAAGAGAGGGAGGGGGATATAGCAAAAAGACCATACTTAAGAGTATGCACTTTGAGGCTTAAGTAAAGAAGGTTGAATTCCAATTCTACTACTTACTTGTGCCGATGGACAAGTCACCCTCACCCCTGTTCCTCAGTTGACTCATCTTGCAAAGGACCCATTTCCTAACTATGAGGCATGATCAATAGAATTATAGAAATTGATAGATAGCAGGCACATAGCACAGTGTCAAGATTATAATGGAAAATTTTTGTTCTCATCATTTACATTCTGTTTAATAAATGGAACATAGATAGTTTTAAACTTGCCACATGTTTGGAAGTAGATGGACAAATATTCAATCTAAAATGCTAAATAAGTTGTACATATTTCATAATATTTGGAGGAAATTATGAAACACTTAGAAATACAGTTAAAATTTGAATTAAACTTATTTTTGGCCTCTGAGAGAAAAGACTGAGCGTACCAAAAGCATTTTCAAAAAAGAAAGAAATAATATTAAAAATAAAATAAGTTTTCCTTTTTTGGGGTCACACCCAGAATTAGAGTGATGATTACTTTTGGCTCTGTGCATGGGTGTCAGCTGTGAGCAGGCAAGCACCATAACCCTTGTATGTTATCTCTGACCTCTAAAAATGTCTTCTTTTTAAATCTGATTTGAATATTTTCTCCTGGGATGAGACAAATGGAGAAATTATTATACCTTAGTAATTCAAATATATTTTGCTGCTTCCTTAAGCTTCAATATTGAATACACTTAATTTAGTCAAAAGCCCCTAAGAAAAATCATTTTTTAATACACAAGCACTAAAGAAATCAATGGCGTAAAAGAGAGAAGATTTTTTTAAAACATAAAATCAATTTAGCAGGGCTTAGTCCAAGAGCAATTTTTAAACCCTAGTTTTCTATATATCCCATAGTTAGTGACTGACATCTAAAAATTTATTTATTCTATATAGGAAAAACCCTCCATGACATTGAAGCTAAAGACATTTTCAAAGGTGAAACATCATTAACAAAGCAACTAGAAGAAAAGATAAATATATGGAGTACATGAAACTAAAGAGCCTCTGCACCTCGAAAGAAACAGTGACCAGGAAAGACAGTCCACAGAATGGGAAAGAATATTCACCCAATACCCATCTGATAAGGGGTTAATATCCAGGATATATCAGGCACCAGTACAGCTATATAAGAAGAAAACAGCCAACCCTATTACAAATGGGGAGAAGAGATGAACAGAAACTTTGACAAGGAAGAAATCTGAATGGCCAAAAGGCATTTGAAAAAATGCTCATCATCACTAATCAGAGAGATGCAAAGCAAAACAACAATGAGATACCACCTCACACCACAGAGACTGGCCCACATCCAAAAGGATAAAAGCAACAAGTGCTGGCGTGGATGCGGGAAAAGGTGACTCTCATATATTGTTGGTGGAAATGTCGACTTGTAGAACCCTTCTGGAAAACAATATGGACATTCCTCAAAGACTAGAAATTGAGTTCCTTTTGACCCAACCATACCACTCCTGGGAATATTCCCTGGGAAGCCAAAAGCACACAGCGGAAACACCATCCGCACTTTTATTTTCATAGCAGCACTATTCACAATAGCCAGAACCTGGAAACAACCAGTATGCCCGAGAACTGAGGACTGGATAAAGAAACTGTGGTACATCTATACAATGGAATATTATGCAGCTGTTAGGGAAAATGAAATTATGAAATTTGCCCATAAATGGATGGGCATGGAAAGGATCATGTTGAGTGAAATTACTCAAAAAGGAAAGAGAGAGATATGGAATGACTGCATTTATTTGCATGACATAAATATATCAGGTGGTCTTACCAAAAGTGGAAAATCCCACAAATGTGTGGGAGTCAGAGGTTAGGTAAGACAGAAAAGGGAACATGTGTGAATAAATGTTGAAAGGGCTAATACCAACCTAGAACTGAGCATTAAATACAGGCAAAAAAATGCATATGATGGCTAGGGTGGGGTGCTGGAACACTGTATGACCGAAACCTCTAAACATGAGCAACGTTGTAATTGTATATATCATGGTGGTATAGAAAATGTTTAATTATAAAAAAATTAAAAAAATATTTATTCCAAAATCATTCTGGAATTCTATTCACTATAACTATATTGAAGATATAACTTCAGTAGAACTGGAAATGGAATCTGGGTAAAGGGCTCCCTATATATCTGGTTTCTAATATGGAATTATCCTGGAACTCTCAAAAATCACTGTATCACTGTCTTCCCGTTCATCATCGATTTGCTCGAGCAGGTACCAGTAACATCTCCATATGTCCTGTCTCATGGTAGTAGAGCCCAAGGGCATCTGCTTGCTCCAAGAACATAAAGAGCCTGACAGAGAGAGACATAGAATGACTGCATTTATTTGCATGACATAAATATACTAGGTGATCTTACCAAAAGTGGAAATTACCTCAAGCGTGTGGGAGTCAGAGGTTGGTTTAGATAGAGAAAGGAACATGAGTGAATAAATGTCTAAAGTTCTGATACTAACATAGAACTGAGCATTAAATACAGACAAAAAAATGCAAGTGATGGCTTCTAAGTGTGCGTAGTGCAACCCACAATGTGTGGGAGAAGGAGGAGAGAGAGAGGGAGAGGAGAGGAGATAAAGAACCTGCCATTTAGGCGGGATGTGGGAGGGGGAGGGAATTGGGGACATGGGTGGTGGCTGAGGGGCACTGGTGGAGGGCGGGGTGCTGGAACACTATGTGACCGAAACCCCCAAGCGTGAACAACGTTGTAATTGTATATCTCACGGTGGTATAATAAAATGTTAAATACAAAAAAAAAATAAAAAGAACATTTTAAAATAGGTGAAAAAAAAGAACATAAAAGAGCCTCAAACCATTACATCAGGTCATGGAATGAGGTCCATAATTGTTACTGGTATTTGGCATATCAAATACGACACGGGAGGCTTGCCAGGCTCTGCCGTGTGGGTGGCATACTCAAAAATATCTACATGCATTTAATTACTTCTATTAGCCATAAGTGAGACTTAAATTGTTATTTAAGTCATTATATCATCATTTAGGTAGACTTACTTCCATGTGCAAGGAAATCAGTTACATTTCTTGTTCATGGTAGCTTAAATCTTGAAAGAAATAACTCCTATGGTACCTAAAGATTATTCTCTTGGTAGAGGACAGAAAGTTGTAGGATCCAGGAAGAGATAATGGCTGAGGGAAGATCAAGGCAGAGGCCTTGTAGGCATAGGCCCTGCGTGATCCCTGTCATTTGTATCCCCGTGAGCACTGCTAGGTGTTGCCCTGGAATTTCCTAAGCAACATCAGAAAGCTTCCAAGATCCCTTGATACTGTTGGGCCCAAGAAGCAAATTAGTGCCAGATTGAGCTTTGAACTAACCTACTCAATTGTTTAAGTATCTTGGGATTCCTCCCTATTTCTATGGCCCCCAAAACTAAGACTCTCCAGTTCTCCTCACCCCACAGAATACATAAATGTTGCACTTTTTATTGTGAACCCATTTTCATTTGCTCCAAGTAATTATGACTTTTCTTTGAACACTTTTCTTATTTATTTGTTTATTTATTTCAGTTACTCTTTTTTATAGATCTACATATAACTGTGCTTGATGAAGGCAAGCCATCTACAAAAATATAATATGTTAGAGAAAACTATCATTTTGTTCACAAGAAAATGAATATGTCTTTTTTAAGTTTTGTTTGGGGGTCACACTCAGAGGAACTCAGTTCTTGCTCCTGGTTCTGTGCTCAGGGATCAATCTCCAACAGGTGCTCTCGGAAGCAAACACGAGACTGGAATTGACCAGGTTTGACCTCATTCAATGAAAGTGTCCGATCCCCTGTTTTAGCTATTTGGCCAAATTAAGTATGTTTCAACTTAGGTAGATAATCAGTTTTTATTTATATGAAGTGAATTAGTCCATTATTGCAGTTTAAACATTTTTAACCAAAGCTCCACTTTGCATGAATCTACATTTGTTTCTAACATAAAACTGTATATTTGAACCATCCTTCTACCTATACACATTTCTAAATATTGATTATACAATTAAACGTTACAGACTAACATCCAAAAAGTGATGAAGTTCTTTATAAAAACATTTGTCATAAGTCTACCAAATTGTTATATTCTATCTTAAAGCAAAGCAATGCTGATGTGATGTGTTTAAAAATGAAGTCTCTGCATAGCTATCTTTGCTGAACATATTTTCAATGACTGAAAATGTTTAAAGGATTCATTCCAGGAATGAACAAACTCCCTTCAAATAAAATTACTGAACTTGCACTAGCTAGGAATATGCATTTATTTCAAAATTGATCGTAAATGAGTGAAGTATTTTTCTACCTGACAGGAAATAAAAATGGAAGAGTGAGCAGAAAACAGACCCTGCCAGGTATTGCAGGCAGTATCGAAGGACATTTTTACTTCAGCCAAAAGAGAGTAAGAAGATTTAGAAGAGAGAAACCACCTGCTATTCACTTCAAAACTTAATTGAAGTTATAGAATGAATTGTGAGTTGAATCACTTTAGATTATCAGGTTAGAACTTTTCACAATAGTCCGGAAAATATATGATTATTTTATGAATGAGAATAGAGCATTATGGTTAAAGAAGTTCCATTAAAAGAGGTGCAATGAATATGACCAATGATTGCTTAGAAATGGGAAACAACATAATGCACTTTTGCATTTCTAGGTGAAGAAATGGGTATTGACTTTACCATTTGATGGTTCGCAGACTCAAAGGAGAGGATTGAATGTCATATTTTATACATTTTTAATTTTAAATATTAATTAATCTAAATGAAAATATCCATTCTCACATGGCTAAATATGTTTACATCTCAGATTGGAGAAGGAAAATAAAAATCAAATGCTTCTCTTATCCAGATTAATTAAAACAATTCAAATATTTAAGATCATTTGGTATACAAAGAAGAGAGCTATCCATAGAATTTAAAAAATAGTCCATATTTAGAGAAATAATATTGAAGATTCAAAGTGGCAGACAGAATTAAGAAAGAGGCAGGTGCAGAGAGAGTGTTGTCCCGGAAGACAGGAGGAGAGAGCAGATAGCCCGAAATGTCAGTCATTTCAAAGATTTGGAAATATTTACTTAAGAGTTCAAAGTGTTTTCTCCAGATTACCATATGCAATTTCAGGAAAAGTGTTAGGGAGAACAGACCAGAATACACGACTGAAGAAAGTTTAAGGAAGAAAATAAAGAACCAAAGATAAATTTATCTGTAACTATAACTTTGAAAGAGAGGAAATAGTTAATAGTGGTAATTAAAATTACAATGGTCATACTAGAATATTTTAAGGTAGTCAATACATGACATTTTGAAATGATGAGAGGAGAAGAGAGAAAGCATAGAGTGGATGAAGCTGGGAGGAATTAAAATGTACAACTAAAGTTTGGTTTTCTATCTCTCCTCTCGTTTCCCCAAAAAACTTATTTTTTCTTCACTATTCATCTTCTCCTAATAGTCTTTTGTTTGAGGAAAGGCAAGGAACCTAGAAAGCCTGAGGGATAAATTAAGAGAATGATCAGGCATTTTATAGACCAGGTACTTTGAGGAAGAGGAATAAAACATTAAACAAAATCACATTGCCAGCTTAATTCTCAAGCTCGTACTCTTTCTCTGTCTCTTTCTCTGTCTCTCTGTCTCTCTGTCTCTCTGTCTCTCCATCTCTCTGTCTCTCTGTCTCTCTCTCTCAATTTTTGGGCAACACCTTATGGTGCTCAATGCTTTCTTTTGACTCTGCGCTCACAGATCATACCTGACAGACTCATGGACTATAGTGGAGTGGTGCCTGGGATTGAACCTAGGTCAATCAGACATAAGGCAAACACCCTATCACTATACCATTGATTAAACCCTGAGCTCATGTTCTCTCTTGAACATATATTCCTTCCCTTCTCACCTTTGCATCTTTCTAAATTTCACCCAATGGGACCATGTTGTTTCTCTAGGAAAAAAAAAGTACATAAATAAAGTTAAATAAAAAGAAAATTGCAATACTGTTTTTCAGAAGACTCACAAGTTATTTTCAACTGATATTTATAAGGAAGAAATGAGAATAACAGGCAAATAAGGAACAGAAGCCACTGACTTGAAGTGAGAAGGAGGTGGGTGAATGATGATCCCACTTGTGATTTTATAAGACTTGTTTTAGAAGAATGAACTACATATCTCTGTATCTGCTAAAGAGCACAAGTTTTTTGTTCCTGATAACATATTAAAAGTTATTGGTCATTATTTATTTCTGTCTTACATTTGTCATTTTTCCATGAACACATACTAATCAAAAATGTAATATGATCTGAAAACAAAAACTAAGGAAGGCTTCAAGAAAATGATAACATTTGAATTTCAAACGAAGACACTTCAGGGAGAAGAAACAGAAAGAGCAAAAACAAAAGAACAAACAACAAAGCCTGATAGCACTCTAATGGCTGAATTTTTTTTTTAATTCAGTGTGTTTCATTGTTCCATCTGGAAATTTTTTTTCTTCGTAATAAATATTTCATCTTTATATTGAAGTTTGAGCATCAATATCCTGAAACCTTAGGTGATTTGCTTTTAATTTTGTTTAAAATTAATTCTGTAAAATTATTCAATTATCCATCATGTTCCACAAAATCATTAGGGCTTTTATTTATATATATATTTTTTGTCTACAGAGATCCTGGAACCTGGGACTGGGATGTGGCTTAGTGGATTAGCATTTTTTTATATGTGAGGACCTGGGTTTTACACAACTGCTGAATTGTCAGGGAATGCCGCTGGGGTCCCCGACAGTGTCAGGACAGAAGTTATCTTCTACCTCCGAGGACTCGGGGAAAAGATGAAAACTCACAAGTCCGGCACAGTTCCAAAAAAAGGCTTTTAATAGTACAAAAGCTCTTCCACAGCACTCCAATATAATGAACAAACTCTAGCTCTGGTCCGAACTTAGACCATACAAGAGAGCCTAAGTCTCCCACCAAAGAGAGAGGATCTCACCCGAGATGAGTCCTACCCAGAAGGAGCAAAAGGCCAAAGAGCAAAAAAGCCAAAAGCCAATAGCGAAAAGCAAAAGGTTGAGGAGCCAAATGCCACAGGAGCCAAAAAGCCGAAAGCTGAGGAGCCAAAAGCCGAAGGGGCCTCAAGTCAGCCCCCTTATATACACCAAATTAATCCAGGGAGGGTTGTGTCAACAAAGAACTCTAAAAGGAGTGCAGTGCCACACTCTATTGCAGGTATAAACAAAGATTACACCAAGGACTAATCCCGAGATTATCTTTTATGTAAAACACTGAGAGAGAGAGAGTACTGATATAAAGTAATACATCTTAATTTCATGAGCTGCATGTAATCTAGATGGTACCCACAAGGTCCTTCTTATTATTATCTGCACCAGGGTGATTCCGAGTATCTTGTTCTCATGTACTGAAAGGGTCACACTCGCCTGCTTAGAGCAAACTAGTATGATCCTTCCTAAAGTCTTCCTATAGTCTCAACGTAGCCAGGGTGGTAGTCTCCTGGTAAATTCTAACTGTCCCACGCAGGGTGCAGTGGGTATAAAGAGGAAATGTGCCCAATCTAGAAAACATAGAAGTCTTTGTAGATGTATAAGTCCGAAGTTATTCAGTCAAGGTGACTTCTGTAACTGCCACACCCTCTAGCAGCGTTTACATAGAAGAGAGATCTCATTAGAATGAACCTTGGTTTAAATAGATTAAGCTGGGAGTGGGCAAAACAACAAAGCTCCCAGATTAGCTAGATCTGTCATTTTCAAGAAGATGTACAGGCTAAGAAACCAATCAGTTCACCTATCTGGGTAAAAATTGATGATAAATGGGTAGCAGGTCACCTCTTCATCTGAGGAATAGAATATGCCTCTTTCAACAGAGAGCTCCTCTTTGGTGGGAATCATTTTGGTAGGACTGTTTCTTTGGTAAAACTCCTTTCTGGTAGGATCTCTCTTTGGTGGGACTCCTTTATGGTAGGACCCTCTTTGGTAGGACTCCTCTCTGGTGGGCTCTACTTTGGTGAGACTCTCTGGTGGGATCCTCTTTGGAGGAGACTTAGGTTTTCATGCATGGTCTAAGTTCTGTCCAGAGCTAGAGTACTTCTATTATATTGGATTGTGGTAGTAGAAATTTTGTACTATTGAAGCCTTTTTTTAGAACTGTGAGTTTTCATCTGTTCCCTTGCAGCCTTAGAAGTAGAAGAGAACTTCTGTTCTGATACTTTTGGGGATCCCAGAGGCTCCCGACACTGGGTTTCATCCCCAACAATGTAAAAACAAAACAAAATGAAAACAAAAAACATGTTCAGGATATGTTGTCATGGTTAGCTTACATGCTAGTCATGTGACCCAGATTTGATTACCAGAAAGTTTATCACGATACCCCTAGACAAGTACCTTCAGCCACAAACCTGGAGCACTGCTGGAATGGCCTGGGTACCCCTGGCACTGCAGAGATCCAAGAGTTTTGCTTTATGTAGTCCTAGTGCCAAACCCAAAACTTTGTAGACTGAGAATCTCCCAAGACATACTCAAGAGATGGAACCCCTGAACTCCTGAGCACCATTTGGGAGATCACCCTAAGGGAGTAACCCTATGCATCTATTACTTGATTACATAAACATAAGTAGTGGGAATACACATTTTGTTGATTGTTTGTTTTTACCCTTTTATTTAGAATTTTATTGACATCTTATATTCTTCTTTATATTTCAGTGATAGTCATACCTTTATAGTGTGTCTATTACATGGTAACCACCATATAAAATTATAAGAGAAAAACAATAGTTGTAGTAATAAATGAGCTAGTTTCTTTTCATATTCAACCCTGTTTTTGATAAGATCACCCGGACAAGCATCTTGAAGAAAATAAGAGGAATTGAAAGAGCCTCATCTCCCTACTATCCTGAATATACATTCTTCAGTGTTTCCTGAACATTCTCCTGGAAAGTCAAGAAAATTGAATTTATATCAAATATATTTTAGATAACAATGCTGAGAATGTAATATTTATGAAAACAAAAAATAGCTAGGAGAAACTCTTATATATGTACCTGAACAAGTCTCCACAGGAACGAAGATAAATATAATGACAGCCAAAGAACAGATAATTTATTTTTTTATTTTTATTTTTTAAGAATTTTATTATACCACCATGAGATATACAAATAAAAAGATATACAATTAAAAAGTTCATATTTGGGTTTTGGTCATACAGTGTTCCAGCACCCATCCCTCCACCAGTGCCCATCTCCCACCACCAACGTCCCTGGTTCCCTCCCCCCTTCCCCAGCCGACCTCCATGGCGGTTCTTTATTTCTTTCC